>JAJQKJ010001086.1:0-57242 GCA_029574335.1 Rana kukunoris | reverse complement strand
TTAACGTTTTTAGAGATGTGCGGCGTAACTGTTTTTTTGGCGCCGTCGGATCAATGCGCCGTACCTACTATACCAGATCCGCCTTCAAATCGGCTACTTTTTTCCGGCGTAACTTTTCCACGCCGGCGTGTCTTTGGCGCATCTTTACGCGGGACAGATCAACCGCCCCAATGGATTATCTATTCAAATATGCAAATGAAGGAGATCCGCCGATTCAGAAACGCACGTTTCTCTGGCACCGGCGTAACCCGGTGCGCGTAACTGCAATTTTCTGCGGAAAGTCACCCCTTATAAAGCAGGGTAACTTTGCACAGGAGTTGAACAGATCAGCTGGAGAGCAGCTAAAGCAACACTTTACAGGACGAATTTCAGCTAAAACACTTGCTGGTACAACACATCTGTCTGCCAACATGCCAGGGGCAGCCTTGCTCATAGCCCTACAGCATTGACGTGCACGTAGGAGGGCACGGGAGAGGATATTCCGCACGCGCATTGACGTGTTTGCATGAGTGAATTGGAGGTGTTTCGCCTATTCAGATTCAGCCCTGAAGCCATCCTGGAACTAACCACAACCCTGCAGGATGACATCACACCAGCCAGACACACCGCTCGCCAAGCAGTGCAGCCACTGGTGAAGGTACTGGCAACACTTCATTTCCTTGCCAGTGGATCTTTTCAAAGAACAAGTGGATTGGTGGCTGGGATGTCACAATCCACCATGAGCAGATGTGTGCACCAGGTTGTCCCCGCAATCCTCAGACGCATGGCCAACCGAATTATCAAACCCACCACTGAGGGACTGCTGCTGGAGGCAAAGGCAATGACAGAATTTCTACAACCTTGCCAGATTCCCTCGCACTGTGGGGGCCATTGATTGCACACATGTGGCACTACGGCCCCCCCTGAACACAGAGCACATATACTGCAATCGGAAGCATTGGCATTCCATCAATGTACAGGTGATAGTCGATGCCCAAGGCCTCATATGGCACGTCCGTGCCAAGGACCCCGGTCCAGCCATGACAGCTACATATACCGTCAAAGCACCATCTCCACAGAATTTGAACAGAACGTGTATGGGACAGCTGGCTGGTTGGTGAGTGACATGGGTGGCAGGCATGACTATCCCCTCCCGTGATGCACACCTCACAACAGGCTCATGCACTATTAACATCCTCCTGTCTTTTCATTACTAGGTGACGCGGCATATGCACTGGGACCCCATCTCATGACTCCATTCCGGGATCCCCAAACCAGAGGAGAGCAAAGATACAATGAAGCACACATCAAAACCCGTGCAGTGGTGGAGCGCACCTTTGGCCTCCTGAAGTCACGTTTCCGATGCCTGGATAAGTCTGGGGGACCCTGTTGTATTCCCCAAACTTCGTGTGCCAGATCATTGGGGCATGTTGCATGCTGCACAACTTTGCCGTGAGAAAGGGCCTGCAGATTGAGCTACGTGATGACCTGACCCCCGAACCACACAGTCCCCCCTTGCCCGAGGGTCCCCCGTCTGCTGAGGGAAGAGCAGTCAGGAGGGTCCTTGTGGTAGGCTACTTTTCACGTTAAACACACACATTAGTCATGGCACAATGAGCATGCATGCATGCACACCACTGTGATCCCTAAGACACACACACACACCACATCCACATCAAATTGGATTAGACCCAAGTACACCACATGGGACTTGGGAGCAGCAACGCCACGCCACGGCTCATTATGTTGCTGTACATTCATACACCATTTACACGTGTCGTGGTGATAATTTCTCACCAACGACGAGGGTGACACCCCTTAATGGCAGGAGTGTCACCCCCACACCCACACATTCACACCTCATTCACACTGTAGCCTGCACTCCTCACCGTGTGCAGGGAGATAAACAAAAATACAAATCCTAATCTGAGTATCAAACCTAATTTTACATACATCAACGGCCCTGTCGTGGGCTTCTTCTTGTCCCCAGGCTCCTGGGGCGCAGTTGCCTGGGGCGAGCCACAGGTGGGGGGGCTGGGGGGGCAGGTGGTTGAACCTCAACTAGTCTCTCCCTGGCTGCCTGGCTGCCCTTCATTGCCACGGCTAGCCGGTGGAGGTACGTATTGGTGGCAGCCTGCATCCGCAGCCGGCCGGTATAGTATTGCTGCGCTGCTGTCGCCGTGTCTGCCTCCCCTCCTCACGGACAGCAGCTGCCAGGCTCCGGACCTCAGAGACCAGGCCAGATGTGGTGGTCTGCAGGTCCACCAGGCAGGACAGAAGGGCTGCCCCGTTCCCCACAATGTCCTGCAGACTATCGTTGATAGCAGTATTCTGCCCAGCCTGCTGGGTGATGGCTTCCTGCACTGCCACAGGACGCCAGGCTATCTGCCACCCGATGCAGATCACCCGCAAGAGAACCAATATGGCGTGTCTGTCTTGTCTGGTCCCTTGCCAGGTGATCTTCAAAATCAATCAACCTCTGGTTTTCCTCGTTGCCTTCCTAGAGGCCTGAGAGGCTGGAGGACGGGTGTAGGGGAGGTCCCTTGAAGGGGAATCCCTGGAGGGGATGGCACTCATGGGCGGCACTGATGGGCACTCATGGGCGGCACTGATGGGCACTCATAGGCAGCACTGGGCACTCATAGGCGGCACAGATGGGCACTCATAGGCGGCACAGGTGGGCACTGATAGGCGGCACAGGTGGGCACTGATAGGTGGCACAGATGGGCACTGATAGGTGGCACAGGTGGGCACTGATAGGTGGGCACTGGGCATGGATTGGCACTGTGGGGTGGCACTGACAGACACTGGGGTGGCACTGATGATCACTGAGGGGTGGCACTGATGGATCAATGTTGCCAATCAGTGCCCATGTGTGGGCACTGATTGGCATCATTTTTTTTTACTGCCCCTTTTTTTTTTTTTTTATGTTCCCTGGTGGTCTAGTGTGGGCACTCCCTGTTGGTCCGTGTGGCGATCCGAGGTGAGGCTGCGCTGATAAACAATCAGCGCGAACCCCCCCTGTCAGGAGAGCCGCTGATCGGCTCTCCTGTACTCGCGTCTGTCAGACGCGAGTGAGGAAGAGCCGTCGGCGGCTCTTCCTGTTTACATCGTGATCAGCCGTGATTGGACATGGCTGATCACGTGGTAACGAGGCTCCGCCGGAGACTCGTTATCGAGATCGGAGGTGCAGGGTGTCAGACTGACACCACCGCCCCGCATCACCGATCGCCGCGCTGCGCGCCCCGCACTGGCGCGCGCGGCATGAAATCGTGCTAGACGTTTGAGAACGTCTAGTCACGATTTCATAACCACTTCCCGGGCCGTAAATCGGCTATTGGCCGGGCGGGAGTGGTTAAACAACACATGTGCAGTAACAGCTAATGCGTCTAGGTGCTATTAAACAGCAAACATGCAGTAACAGCTAATGCGTTTAGGTGCTGTCAAACAGCAAAGGTGCAGTTACACCAACTGTGTTTAGGTGCTATTAAACAACACTCGTGCTGTTACATCTAATGCGTTTAGGTGCTATTAAACAGCAAATGTGCAGTTACACCAACTGCGTTTAGGTGCTAATAAAAAGCAAAGGTGCAGTAACAGGTAATGCGTTTAGGTACTATCAAACAGCAAACGTGCAGTTACACCAACTGCGTTTAGGTGCTATTAAACAACACATGTGCAGTAACAGCTAATGCGTTTAGGTGCTATTAAACAGCAAACGTGCAGTTACAGCTAATGTGTTTAGGTGCTATTAAACAGCAAATGAGCAGTTACAGCAAATGCATTTAGGTGCTATTAAACAGCAAATGTGCAGTAACTAAAGCTAATGCGTTTAGGTGCTATCAAACAACAAACGTGCAGTTACACCAACTGCGTTTAGGTGCTATTAAACAACACACGTGCAATAACAGCTAATGCGTTTAGGTGCTATTAAACAGCAAACGTGCAGTTACAGCAAATGCGTTTAGGTGCTATTAAACAGCAAATGTGCAGTAACAGCTAATGCATTTAGGTGCTATCAAACAGCAAAAGTGCAGTTATACCAACTGCGTTTAGGTGCTATTAAACAAACACATGCAGTAACAGCTAATGCATTTAGGTGCTATTAAACAGCAAACATGCAGTTACAGCAAATACGTTTAGGTGCTATTAAACAGCAAACGTGCAGTAACAGCTAATGCGTTTATGTGCTATTAAACAGAAAAACGTGCAGTTACAGCTAATGCATTTAGGTGCTATTAAACAGCAAACATGCAGTAACAGCTAATGCGTTTAGGTGCTGTCAAACAGCAAAGGTGCAGTTACACCAACTGTGTTTAGGTGCTATTAAACAACACTCGTGCTGTTACATCTAATGCGTTTAGGTGCTATTAAACAGCAAATGTGCAGTTACACAAACTGCGTTTAGGTGCTAATAAAAAGCAAAGGTGCAGTAACAGGTAATGCGTTTAGGTACTATCAAACAGCAAACGTGCAGTTACACCAACTGCGTTTAGGTGCTATTAAACAACACATGTGCAGTAACAGCTAATGCGTTTAGGTGCTATTAAACAGCAAACGTGCAGTTACAGCTAATGTGTTTAGGTGCTATTAAACAGCAAATGAGCAGTTACAGCAAATGCATTTAGGTGCTATTAAACAGCAAATGTGCAGTAACAGCTAATGCGTTTAGGTGCTATCAAACAACAAACGTGCAGTTACACCAACTGCGTTTAGGTGCTATTAAACAACACACGTGCAATAACAGCTAATGCGTTTAGGTGCTATTAAACAGCAAACGTGCAGTTACAGCAAATGCGTTTAGGTGCTATTAAACAGCAAATGTGCAGTAACAGCTAATGCATTTAGGTGCTATCAAACAGCAAAAGTGCAGTTATACCAACTGCGTTTAGGTGCTATTAAACAACACACATGCAGTAACAGCTAATGCATTTAGGTGCTATTAAACAGCAAACATGCAGTTACAGCAAATACGTTTAGGTGCTATTAAACAGCAAACGTGCAGTAACAGCTAATGCGTTTAAGTGCTATTAAACAGCAAACGTGCAGTAACAGCTAATGCGTTTATGTGCTATTAAACAGAAAAACGTGCAGTTACAGCTAATGCATTTAGGTGCTATTAAACAGCAAACATGCAGTAACAGCTAATATGTTTAGGTGCTATTAAACAGCAAAGGTGCAGTTACACCAACTGCGTTTAGGTGCTATTAAACAACACAGGTGCAGTAACAGCTAATGCATTTAGGTGCTATTAAACAGCAAACATGCAGTTACAGCAAATGCGTTTAGGTGCTATTAAACAGCAAACGTGCAGTAATAGCTAATGCGTTTAAGTGCTATCAAACTGCAAACGTGCAGTTACACCAACTGCGTTTAGGTGATATTAAACAACACATGTGCAGTAACAGCTAATGCGTTTAGGTGCTATTAAACTGCAAACGTGTATTAACAGCTAATGCGTTTAGGTGCTGTCAAACAGCAAAGGTGCAGTTACACCAACTGTGTTTAGGTGCTATTAAACAACACTCATGCAGTTACATCTAATGCGTTTAGGTGCTAATAAAAAGCAAAGGTGCAGTAACAGGTAATGCGTTTAGGTACTATCAAACAGCAAGCGCGCAGTTACACCAACTGCGTTTAGGTGCTATTAAACAACACACGTGCAGTAACAGCTAATGCGTTTAGGTGCTATTAAACAGCAAACGTGCAGTTACAGCTAATGCGTTTAGGTGCTATTAAACAGCAAATGAGCAGTTACAGCAAATGCATTTAGGTGCTATTAAACAGCAAATGTGCAGTAACAGCTAATACGTTTAGGTGCTATCAAACAGCAAACGTGCAGTTACACCAACTGCGTTTAGGTGCTATTAAACAACACACGTGCAATAACAGCTAATGCGTTTAGGTGCTATTAAACAGCAAACGTGCAGTACACCACATGGGACTTGGGAGCAGCAACGCCACGCCACGGCTCATTATGTTGCTGTACATTCATACACCATTTACACGTGTCGTGGTGATAATTTCTCACCAACGACTGAGGGTGACACCCCTTAATGGCAGGAGTGTCACCCCCACACATTCACACCTCATTCACACTGCAGCCTGCACTCCTCACCGTGTGCAGGGAGATAAACAAAAATACAAATCCTAATCTGAGTATCAAACCTAATTTTACATACATCAACGGCCCTGTCGTGGGCTTCTTCTTGTCCCCAGGCTCCTGGGGCGCAGTTGCCTGGGGCGAGCCACAGGTGGGGGGGCTGGGGGGGCAGGTGGTTGAACCTCAACTAGTCTCTCCCTGGCTGCCTGGCTGCCCTTCATTGCCACGGCTAGCCGGTGGAGGTACGTATTGGTGGCAGCCTGCATCCGCAGCCGGCGGGTAGTATTGCTGCGCTGCTGTCGCCGTGTCTGCCTCCCCTCCTCACGGACAGCAGCTGCCAGGCTCCGGACCTCAGAGACCAGGCCAGATGTGGTGGTCTGCAGGTCCACCAGGCAGGACAGAAGGGCTGCCCCGTTCCCCACAATGTCCTGCAGACTATCGTTGATAGCAGTATTCTGCCCAGCCTGCTGGGTGATGGCTTCCTGCACTGCCACAGGACGCCAGGCTATCTGCCACCCGATGCAGATCACCCGCAAGAGAACCAATATGGCGTGTCTGTCTTGTCTGGTCCCTTGCCAGGTGATCTTCAAAATCATCAGGGACTCCTCTGGTTTTCTCTCGTTGCCTTCCTAGAGGCCTGAGAGGCTGGAGGACGGGTGTAGGGGAGGTCCCTTGAAGGGGAATCCCTGGAGGGGATGGCACTCATGGGCGGCACTGATGGGCACTCATGGGGCGGCACTGATGGGCACTCATAGGCAGCACTGGGCACTCATAGGCGGCACAGATGGGCACTCATAGGCGGCACAGGTGGGCACTGATAGGCGGCACAGGTGGGCACTGATAGGTGGCACAGATGGGCACTGATAGGTGGCACAGGTGGGCACTGATAGGTGGGCACTGGGCATGGATTGGCACTGTGGGGTGGCACTGACAGACACTGGGGTGGCACTGATGATCACTGAGGGGTGGCACTGATGGATCAATGTTGCCAATCAGTGCCCATGTGTGGGCACTGATTGGCATCATTTTTTTTTACTGCCCCTTTTTTTTTTTTTTTTATGTTCCCTGGTGGTCTAGTGTGGGCACTCCCTGTTGGTCCGTGTGGCGATCCGAGGTGAGGCTGCGCTGATAAACAATCAGCGCGAACCCCCCCTGTCAGGAGAGCCGCTGATCGGCTCTCCTGTACTCGCGTCTGTCAGACGCGACGCGAGTGAGGAAGAGCCGTCGGCGGCTCTTCCTGTTTACATCGTGATCAGCCGTGATTGGACATGGCTGATCACGTGGTAACGAGGCTCCGCCGGAGACTCGTTATCGAGATCGGAGGTGCAGGGTGTCAGACTGACACCCCGCATCACCGATCGCCGCGCTGCGCGCCCGCACTGGCGCGCGCGGCATGAAATCGTGCTAGACGTTTGAGAACGTCTAGTCACGATTTCATAACCACTTCCCGGCCGTAAATCGGCTATTGGCCGGGCGGGAAGTGGTTAAACAACACATGTGCAGTAACAGCTAATGCGTCTAGGTGCTATTAAACAGCAAACATGCAGTAACAGCTAATGCGTTTAGGTGCTGTCAAACAGCAAAGGTGCAGTTACACCAACTGTGTTTAGGTGCTATTAAACAACACTCGTGCTGTTACATCTAATGCGTTTAGGTGCTATTAAACAGCAAATGTGCAGTTACACCAACTGCGTTTAGGTGCTAATAAAAAGCAAAGGTGCAAGTAACAGGTAATGCGTTTAGGTGCTAATAAAAAGCAAAGGTGCAGTAACAGCAGTAACACCAACTGCGTTTAGGTACTATCAAACAGCAAACGTGCAGTTACACCAACTGCGTTTAGGTGCTATTAAACAACACATGTGCAGTAACAGCTAATGCGTTTAGGTGCTATTAAACAGCAAACGTGCAGTTACAGCTAATGTGTTTAGGTGCTATTAAACAGCAAATGAGCAGTTACAGCAAATGCATTTAGGTGCTATTAAACAGCAAATGTGCAGTAACAGCTAATGCGTTTAGGTGCTATCAAACAACAAACGTGCAGTTACACCAACTGCGTTTAGGTGCTATTAAACAACACACGTGCAATAACAGCTAATGCGTTTAGGTGCTATTAAACAGCAAACGTGCAGTAACAGCTAATGTTACAGCAAATGCGTTTAGGTGCTATCAAACAGCAATAAACAGCAAATGTGCAGTAACAGCTAATGCATTTAGGTGCTATCAAACAGCAAAAGTGCAGTTATACCAACTAATGCGTTTAGGTGCTATTAAACAACACACATGCAGTAGTTACAGCTAATGCATTTAGGTGCTATTAAACAGCAAACATGCAGTTACAGCAAATACGTTTAAACAGCAAACGTGCTATTAAACAGCAAACGTGCAGTAACAGCTAATGCGTTTATGTGCTATTAAACAGAAAAACGTGCAGTTACAGCTAATGCATTTAGGTGCTATTAAACAGCAAACATGCAGTAACAGCTAATGCGTTTAGGTGCTGTCAAACAGCAAAGGTGCAGTTACACCAACTGTGTTTAGGTGCTATTAAACAACACTCGTGCTGTTACATCTAATGCGTTTAGGTGCTATTAAACAGCAAATGTGCAGTTACACCAACTGCGTTTAGGTGCTAATAAAAAGCAAAGGTGCAGTAACAGGTAATGCGTTTAGGTACTATCAAACAGCAAACGTGCAGTTACACCAACTGCGTTTAGGTGCTATTAAACAACACATGTGCAGTAACAGCTAATGCGTTTAGGTGCTATTAAACAGCAAACGTGCAGTTACAGCTAATGTGTTTAGGTGCTATTAAACAGCAAATGAGCAGTTACAGCAAATGCATTTAGGTGCTATTAAACAGCAAATGTGCAGTAACAGCTAATGCGTTTAGGTGCTATCAAACAACAAACGTGCAGTTACACCAACTGCGTTTAGGTGCTATTAAACAACACACGTGCAATAACAGCTAATGCGTTTAGGTGCTATTAAACAGCAAACGTGCAGTTACAGCAAATGCGTTTAGGTGCTATTAAACAGCAAATGTGCAGTAACAGCTAATGCATTTAGGTGCTATCAAACAGCAAAAGTGCAGTTATACCAACTGCGTTTAGGTGCTATTAAACAACACACATGCAGTAACAGCTAATGCATTTAGGTGCTATTAAACAGCAAACATGCAGTTACAGCAAATACGTTTAGGTGCTATTAAACAGCAAACGTGCAGTAACAGCTAATGCGTTTAAGTGCTATTAAACAGCAAACGTGCAGTAACAGCTAATGCGTTTATGTGCTATTAAACAGAAAAACGTGCAGTTACAGCTAATGCATTTAGGTGCTATTAAACAGCAAACATGCAGTAACAGCTAATATGTTTAGGTGCTATTAAACAGCAAAGGTGCAGTTACACCAACTGCGTTTAGGTGCTATTAAACAACACAGGTGCAGTAACAGCTAATGCATTTAGGTGCTATTAAACAGCAAACATGCAGTTACAGCAAATGCGTTTAGGTGCTATTAAACAGCAAACGTGCAGTAATAGCTAATGCGTTTAAGTGCTATCAAACTGCAAACGTGCAGTTACACCAACTGCGTTTAGGTGATATTAAACAACACATGTGCAGTAACAGCTAATGCGTTTAGGTGCTATTAAACTGCAAACGTGTATTAACAGCTAATGCGTTTAGGTGCTGTCAAACAGCAAAGGTGCAGTTACACCAACTGTGTTTAGGTGCTATTAAACAACACTCATGCAGTTACATCTAATGCGTTTAGGTGCTAATAAAAAGCAAAGGTGCAGTAACAGGTAATGCGTTTAGGTACTATCAAACAGCAAGCGCGCAGTTACACCAACTGCGTTTAGGTGCTATTAAACAACACACGTGCAGTAACAGCTAATGCGTTTAGGTGCTATTAAACAGCAAACGTGCAGTTACAGCTAATGCGTTTAGGTGCTATTAAACAGCAAATGAGCAGTTACAGCAAATGCATTTAGGTGCTATTAAACAGCAAATGTGCAGTAACAGCTAATACGTTTAGGTGCTATCAAACAGCAAACGTGCAGTTACACCAACTGCGTTTAGGTGCTATTAAACAACACACGTGCAATAACAGCTAATGCGTTTAGGTGCTATTAAACAGCAAACGTGCAGTTACAGCAAATGCGTTTAGGTGCTATTAAACAGCAAATGTGCAGTAACAACTAATGCATTTAGGTGCTATCAAACAGCAAAAGTGCAGTTATACCAACTGCGTTTAGGTGCTATTAAACAACACACGTGCAGTAACAGCTAATGCATTTATGTGCTATTAAACAGAAAAACTTGCAGTTACAGCTAATTCGTTTAGGTGCTATTAAACAGAAAAACTTGCAGTAACAGCTAATGCGTTTAGGTGCTATTAAACAGCAAACCTGCAATAACAGCTAATGCGTTTAAGTGCTATTTAACAACACACGTGTGTCATGGACCATGAAATACTGAAGTGTTTCTACGTGAAATCCTAATTCATGTATTACAGGAGATTTTATTCTGAACCCCAGCCAGGTCAATAGACTCAGAAGAGATACTCATTGTCCATTGTGTAATAACCCTATCTAAAGCCTTTTGATTATCAGGTGTAAATGTCTTCTGCCCTGTCTCAACTCTCCAGACGGCCCCATTGTTCTGTGGCTGGCTATTGTGTACATTGATTGCCCCCCTGGGGCTTGTGTCTCAATACACATAAGTATTTTTCTATTCAAACCGTTCTGACCAATCTCTGCTGTGTCATTTTTAAGTCCTCATTTGCATGGTTATGGTGGACCTGATGGGGAACTGCCGGGACTCTAAAAAGGACGAATAAGAAAGCGGTTGTTGGGGGCGGGATGTTCCAAATCCTGTATAAAAGTGTGCTGTGTTTTCAATAAAGTGTGTCCTGTTTACATCCAGCATTAAGCCTTGGCTCATGTATGGATTATTCTGCGATTCCAGTGATATTCCTACTCGTGGAATATTGGGTGATTTTCTTTTAAAACAGAAGAAGGGAATAGATGACGGGGATATGTTCTACTACCGTCAGAACTGGTTGGCAGCAGCGGGATTTTCCCTTCTACTTTCCTTTACACCAGGATTCCAAGCAGACACTGGGAACAGTGAATGGAAGACTGGTACACCCGGCTTAAAATAAATACACTGAAAGAACTACTGGAAGTTCGTGGAAGGATTGCTAGCAACAAAATGGAAAATTGTATCAAATACTTACTGTAATTTTCCTTTCCTGACGCCAAACCATGGCAGCATACTAGTGATAGAGCTCCGCCTCTTGACCACTCCCTCAGGACCAGTGAATAGCATAAATTAAGGCATGGTTAGCCGCCACCCCATTCTTTGTAACAAGCCACATCCCGAAACGCACATGGGTGGGCTCATATGCTGCCATGGTTTGGCGTCAGGAAAGGAAAATTACGGTAAGTATTTGATACAATTTTCCATTTTCCTGACGCCAACATGGCAGCATACTAGTGATAAATAACTAGCTGACAGGGTGGGATCTACTTGTCCAACCAATCCTCTAATTAGGATGAGACAGAGGACTGAATAGTTCTTCCTACAAAGTTCCCTGATGACAGGACCCCCGGGTCTATTCTGTCAAGTTTGAGTAGGAATGTTGGGAAGACCACGATACCCCTCTACAGATGGGCACCATATATTCTTTTGAATGTGTTGCCTATGAGGCTTCAACTGCTCTGGTAGAGTGCTCCGCCACCGCTGACGGAGGCTTGCAACCCCTAGTCCAATATGAACAACCGAGCCTGCTAGGGTCCAGGCAGTAACTTCTTTCCCTTGATTCCCAGCTGGAATGACAAAAGGTTTAGATGACCTGGAAGGGACAATTGTGGACCGATACTACTTTAAAGTTATGAAAATTATCAGTTTGTGAGACCTTCCTGTGTGATGTTCTGGAAATTTAGGCAATGTCCAGCTGTCTGTTAAATAGCAGTCTGTTGCCATGTTTGTGGCAAGATGATCTACAAGGCCAACTCTACTCCTTTTGGAAAGAAAAGAATATACATATATATTTTTTTACTTTGAAGCTCCAAGAGCTTGAATATCCGATAACCTCCTGCCTAAAGTTCTTGCAATTGATACTGCCTTATAAGTGATGGCCTGAACCGGACACTGCTCTGTTAGAATGAACGGTTGAACCAGCAGCTCCAATATATCTTTTCCGTGGAGACCTACTCTCCAAAACCTCAAAAGTTGTACAAACTGAAGGATTCATGGCCCATTTAAATGTGTTTTTGCCGATAAAGTGACGCTCGTGAGCTATGTGAGGATAGGTTAAGGCGTGGAGGAAGTATAGAAAAGCTGGCACTGAAAGGGCAGTAGGATGAATGTCTCGCTCTACCAAGAAAAAGCAAACTTGTTCCAGAATTAGGCCTAGATGTTGTAAGTAGAATGTCTTCTCGCACACAACAAAGTAGAGATCACTCTGTAGTGAAACCAGAGCAACAGAGTTGCCCACCTTCCCCCTTTAGTACCCCTGCTTGCAGCCCCAGTCTGCATAGGTTATGGAGGAGAAATGTCTTCTGTATTCTGAAATGAATGGCCAGGGAAAACCGAGGGCCTCCTGGTCAATATGGAGGACTGGCTATGACAACTATGTCCAAGGACCATGTCTATGGAACGCTCTGCTAACGGACATCCGCATGGGAGAAAACCATCAGGCCTTCAGGAAGAAACTTAAGACCCACCTCTTCTGAGGGATAAGGAAGACAATGGATAGAAGAAGCGCCTTGAGGTGATTTAGTTCGCAGGTGTAGCGCTATAAAGGTTTTTCACTCACTCCTTCACTCATTGCAGTCCCATGGAGAGATCAGAGCATCTGCCCCCTGCACCTTGTGGTGCGGAAACAAAGTCAGACATACCCAAAGTTTGCGATTACTCTGGGAAACGAGGAGGTCTGTCTGTGGTAGGCCCCACTTGTGGACCAGGTCAGATAAGACCTGGGACATAGACCCTCGTTGTTCTCTGGGAAGCTTGTACTTGTTCAAAAAATCTGCTGGGAGGTAAACTGCTTCTGGAATTTTGCTGGGGATCTTCCATCCCAGGCGTTATGGGTTTTACCTCTCTCACTAGCATATTGCCGTGAGTTTCACCCAGGAGCTGAATATAGACAACTACTGCCCTGTTGCTCAACTGCAAGGAGACTGGTCTTCCTTGACTCTGTAGTAAGGCCGAAGTGATAAAAGGGGCTGCTTGAACCCCAGCGCATTCAAGATTACCCTCCTTGGCTGGGAATCTCCGCCTGCCTTGACCTAAAGTCCCTCACAGTGCATCTTCCCGAGTGTCTTGTAGACATGATTCATAGCAATTCTCCAGTGTAAAGGTCCTAACGGACCGAGACTTGCTCTAGGACTTTCCATCATGATGGACCGCTACTTATACCGAGTAACACTGTTATTAACGGTGTTCGATCCGGTTTCCTCCCTTGTAGAATTCTTGAAATGTAAATTTGCGCAGGTGCCCTTGCACCCCAGGAATCATCTGTATGCATGATGACGTTGTGCCCAGATGAGCACTGAGAAACCATCAAATAAGCGGAAGTATACTTCCTCAGAATCCTGTTCCTGACTGTCACCATTTCCTCTGATAGAAATAAGAGGAACTATAGCACCCCCAGTGTACACTAACCAGTTGGTTTTGCTTTCCCTCTAAGGTGTGAGGATAGGATAGGCATCCTGACAATCCAGCAACAGCATCCAGCCATGTGGTTGTACTGTTTAATGGACTTCAGCTTAAAGATCTCAAAGAGGACCCAGAAGGGTTTGACCTTTTCCGATCTGCTACTGGACACCAGACAACATCCCCTGCAAACTCCAAACAGGATTGTATAGAAAACCTGAAATCCCGGGGGCGTGTGCAGGCTCTAGCAGGACAGTCATGTCAGCCTAGTGCTCTGCTTCATGAGGAAAGAAAGCCGCGGATAACTCGCTTCCTAACTGGTCACAACTGGACAAAAACCCAGTCATTAACTACAGGAAGGTGAGGGGAACATTTTAATGTATAATGGTGCTGGGTGGCTCAAGAAATAGAGCTAAAACGACACTTGTCAGCAGCGTGCAGCAGACCAAAGGCTCAGTTAAGGCGCCAGTCACCTCAGAGAGGCTCCCCTCAGGTAAGGGGAAGAAACAAACAGCTAAAACAGCCAAACCCATGGCTTCTCTGACTAACCTCACCTCAGATAGTGAGGATGAAGACACGGCTGCTATTTCACAAACTGTACCACAAGACAACACAGTTTCTGCGGGATTAATTAATCAATTTTAAAAAATGCTCCGCAAAGCATTAAAGCAGACATCTGACCAGATTACCTCAAATCTCACCAAGGAGATAAGGGAATTGAGTACTCGTACAGAAGCACTGGAAACTAAAGTGGAGGACATTGAAACCTACACCCATGAATGCCTAACAGAAATAGACTCCCTAAAAGAAGAGAACCTAATGCTACAGAGCAGATTAGAAGAATTTGAAAACCGTGCCAGGAGATCTAACTTAAGATTTAGGGGCATCCCAGAGTCTGTGGTGGACCTTCAGTCCACCATAATGGCTCTATGTCAGGAACTACTTCCAGGC
The DNA here is from genome assembly GCA_029574335.1 of Rana kukunoris. NCBI lineage: Eukaryota > Metazoa > Chordata > Amphibia > Anura > Ranidae > Rana > Rana kukunoris. The sequence continues at coordinate 42,548 of JAJQKJ010001086.1, read as the reverse complement.
ATTGCAGTGGAACGTTTGGAGATGGACAGAATACATAGGGCACTCTCCCCTAAAAAGGTAGATGGCCCCCCCAGAGACATAATAGCGAAGTTCCATTTCTACAAAACCAAGGAGCAAATTTTGGCGACAGCAAGGGAGAAAGGGATCCTGTCTTTCCAAGGCTACAATTATCAAATTTTTGCAGACATATCACAACTAACCATTGCCAAGAGAAGAGCAATGAAACCTCTCTTGATCGAATTACAGCAGCGTAACATAAAATATCAATGGGGCTTCCCTTTCTCCCTCCGTTTCACGATTCAAGGGACCAAGATAGTCTGCAGAACACCCGACCAACTACACCAGGCCCTAGTAGACTTTAAAATCATTGATCAACCCTCCTCGGCTTCCACCTCACGCAGAAGATCAGCACCAACCTCTTCTAACAACCACTCCATCCAACAAGAACCGAATGGCGGACCCCACCAATCCACCAAGCGCGGCAGATTCGCACCACAGACCCAGGATCAAGAAGACACAATGGACTGAACTTCTCACACTGCCACTTAACTCTTCCTCTCAATTCAGGCTAAGTAATTGTCTGTCAACAGGTACTGTGTTGGTCCTATTCCCCTGTAGACAATCCCACCTCTTTTTCTTTTTCTCTTTATATTAGGTCTTGACACCAGTAAAGGTGATATAAACACCTTCGTGATCAATCATTTATTATAACCTCGGCAGAAATGAGTGCTTATGTCTTGTCCTTAGTATGAAATGTTTACTCCTAGTTGTCGCATATTACATGTCACAGGCGATTGCCTATGATGATAACCTGGTATTGCCTCTCCTTTCCGCATGGACCACTATAAACTCTTCCTCACAAATGCCCAGGTGCCCTATTGTCACTCTTGCATACTTCCGTCTAAAACACTATTTGAGGCCCTTATTTAAACCCCTGATCATATGTACTAATCTGTTGGCTATCACCTGGAGTGACCCTATGGCCTTGACATCTTCCCCCCTGAATTGCATACCCTGCAAGACACTAAAAAAGGCCCTGCCAAATTCCGAGATTTTACATAGGCATAGGAATCCCTCTGCATTTAAAATACACTTCTATATTATTGAATGCGGCTTTCTGACTCGTGGAAAAAACACGCGTCTCAACCAGTCCACCTCAGATCCCCAAACTAATATGTGGGGATTTGGGAGGGACCCTCTATCCCTTGGTGAGGGATCTTTTCCCTCACTACGGGCACACCCCGAATGCTTATTCAGTGATTTGTTGTTCAAATATGCATTAATCTACAATGTATTCTCTCTTTCATTTGAGTCTACCTATCCTGGATCCTCATCTTTCCTTTCCCTCACCCCATCCGCATGGAGCGACCTGGGCCATCCCCGTCCGAGGAGGCAAGGTAAGATAAAACTTTTGGTTTGGCTGCCATGGCACCCTTAAACTTGATTTCACTTAATGTACAAGGGTTGAACATACCGCAAAAACGTACGAAGGCCTTTAGGCTCTTTCAATCCAAAAAGGCTCACATTGTCTGCCTACAGGAGACACATTTTACCCCTAACACCACTCCTAAATACTTCAACGCTGCATACCCACAAGTATATACGGCTTCAGCCCCAGTTAAGAAGAGAGGTACCCTGATTGCCTTCCACCGATCTACCCCATTTACCTTGAACACGGTACTCAGAGACCCTGAAGGTCGATACCTGATCCTAACAGGATACATCCTAGACACACCGGTAACGGTAGTATCATACTATGCCCCTAACCTTAACCCCATGCCGTTCTTATCACACCTTCTTCAAACTATCAATGCCCATAAAATGGGCTCTCTCCTAATATGCGGTGACTCGAATCAGGTTCTGCTTCCCTTTCTTGACAGATCTCCTTACGTACCACCGAAATATCAGACCAAATGGACTCTGTCCACTCTCCTGTCTAAATATAACTTAGTGGATTCCTGGAGAGAACTGAACCCCACGAAACGTAACTACACCTACTTTTCTAACCCCCACCAATCACATAGCCGGATAGACCACATATTATTGTCAATTGGAATGCTGCCAGAAGTTCTCAATTCTGTTATAATACCCAATCCCTGGTCAGATCACGATGCTGTATACACAACAATAGCATCAACTATTCCTAAAAAGACCGACCCGACCTGGTATATGCCTGATATTTTGCTCAAACATCCCTCCTACTGTCTGGAAATCGAGCAGTCCCTAAAAGATTACTTAGATCTCAATATGTCCCCAGAAATATCTGCTCTCACGCTTTGGGAAGCCCATAAACCGGTAGTGAGAGGGGTAATTCAAAGACAACTTGGGATCCTCAAAAAGGCACGTAGACAATTAGCACTGAAATTGGAAACGGAATTCAACCTTGCCCACCTAGCCTTCCAAAATAACCACTCCCCCCACGCTAAAAATCGCCTAGATAAAGCACGCCTCAAATTTGACCTATTTCTCACGGACTCTGCAAATAAAGCTTTAGACAGATCCAAGCACACATTCTACAAAACAGCTAATAAAACTGGTGCAAACCTAGCTAGGACACTTAATTCAATCAACAAATCTTATACACCAATAAAACTGAAACTAGCCAACAACGTTATCTCCAGCAACCCACTTAAAATTGTGCAGAAATTCAGTACTCATCTGAAAAAACTATATGCGGAAACTAATACATTTGACGAATCGGTAGCCGACACCTTTTTCTCGCAATTCCAATTGCCCCGAATGTCTGATTCCCAAAAGACACAACTAGATGCGCCTATTTCGCAAGAAGACGTAACTAGAGCAATCAAGGAACTCAAATTAAACAAGCGGCCCGGACCTGATGGATTCACAGCCCGATACTATAAAGCACTCTCTGAACTAATCTCCCCGAGGCTCGCGGAGGCCTTCAACGACCTTTTAAAACTGAAATCATTTAGACAGGAATCACTTTTGGCCACAATCTGCATGATTCCCAAGCCACAGACAGACAATACCCTCAGTGAAAATTACCGGCCCATATCTATGCTAAATACGGATATCAAACTTCTAGGTAAAATTCTGGCGAATCGCTTAAACAACATAATTGGAACCCTGATCCATCGCAATCAGGTAGGTTTCATCCCCAACCGGCAGGCAGGAGATAATATCAGAAGGGCGAGCCTATTGGCTCACATTGCCAAGAAGAGAGGAATCCCTGCTTGCTTCCTCTCTCTTGACATAAAACAGGCGTTCGACTCTGTATCCTGGTCCTACTTGAAGTATACCCTTCAAAAATGGGGCTTTGGCCCCAACTTCATGAAATGGATCCTAGAATTATACAATAGCCCGAAGGCATATGTAAAGTATGCAGGATATAGATCGGACACCTTCTCCATTAACAGGGGCACGAGACAGGGATGTCCTCTCTCCCCCTTGTTATTTGCCCTCCTCATAGAACCGCTTGCACAAAAGATCAGGTTAGACCCGACAATACTGGGCATAGAAATAGGCGGACACAAGCATAAACTATGCATGTTCGCTGACGATATCCTCCTTTTTCTTGCATCGCCCCAGGTAACAGGACCCAACCTTATGCTAATTCTTAAAAAATTTGCATCCATTTCAGGACTAGTCGTTAACCCTAAAAAATGTCTCGCACTAAGCATTTCGCTTACTTCCTTAGAGTTAAATGCAGCCAAATCCGGTCTACCTTTCGTATGGGCAACTAAGAGTATTCCCTATTTAGGAACACACCTTACAACATCAATAACGGATCTATTCTCTTCCAACTACCCTATTCTCCTAAAACAGATATCAAGCCTCCTGAATTCCTGGGCCCATCTACCCCTATCATGGTTTGGCAGAATCAACGCGGTCAAAATGACTATATTACCGAAATTATTATATTTATTTAGAGTGCTCCCCATCCCAATCCCATCATATTACTTCAGGATATTACAAAGAAGAGTTTCCGCCTTTACGTGGGGATCCACTAGGCCTAGAATAAAACCTCAAATCCTGCATCTATCTAAGGATAATGGTGGAATGGGGCTGCCCAACTTTAAAAACTACTATAAAGCGGCACAACTTGCAAACCTAGTAAAATACCACGACAAATGTGAGCCCCCTCTTTGGGTATCAATTGAAGCGGTAGAGTCTGACCCCATCGCAATTTCTAATGTACTATGGATCCCCCCTAAAGCTCGTTAACACTTACTGAACCCCATCACCAAACACTCACTCTCCCTCTGGGACACAGTAAAGACTAAATATCTTCTCCAATCCCCCCATGTTCCTCTTTTATCGTTTCATAAAAACCCTGCGTTCTACCCTGCTTGGATCTATCCCAATACCTTTAAAGAGTGGGTGTCAAAAGGATGTACATGCTTACATGACTTTATAGACTCTTCTTCCTTTTTATCCTTCACCACCATCAGTGCAGCGCACGACATACCACAGACCGAAATATTTAGGCATCTACAAATTAAAAATTTCTTTAAGCCATTTGTTGATGCTTCACCCACGCCAACATGTATATCCACCTTTGAGAATTTCTGTAAGAATGACCCCCACGCTAGAGGAATAATATCCTCCTTATGGTGATAGGTGAAACTCCTGCGCTGAAATGGGTGAAAAGGGATTGGACCGTGGGAAAGGGGCCGTGGGAAAGGGGCACGGGAGGTATACTGCAGCAAACAAAGAATAGGTCTATCCAAATGGACAATAAAAGGTATACAACAAGTGATATTGTTTGCGCTGTGGTGGTGATGCCTAAAGGGTGATGGGAAAGGGGAAGTGAAGTAGTAAACTAGGTGAATACAATAAGTGACAAAAATGTATAAATATATAGAAAAAATTCTATAAAACACAATGTGAACAAAGTAACAGTAAATAACAGTGACCGTGTCATCTATAAAGATGTGTGGTGGACATAATAGAATGCATGGTCAAACTCAGTCCTGCAGACAAAACCAAATAAAAGAAGAGAGTCCAACTTAATCATGCAACTCGGTGCAGCAAGTGAAATCTGGTGTGAAGTCAAAAGGAGATGTTCCAGCAGCCAAATGAGTGAAGGTGCAATGGAGGATTCCAAAACGTGCAGCCCACACCTCTAGTGATCCTATCAGCTTACCTCAAGGCTATCTGATATAGCCAGAAAGATAGGGCATCAAACTCTTGATGAATGGAAGCCTCAAATCCGATGGTGCATGGAAGGGGAAAGTACAAAAAAACAAACATAGAGTAGTCCTGTCACCACTGGAGGGATTCCTGCTAGCAATCAAAAGATGTGCACTTACACAGAGTGGTGAAAGGGGGTGCCTATCTCCACGAGCAGCGAGCTCGTCAGGTGCTGCTCTGCTGCCGCTGTTTGGCTAGATGTTGATCCGCCGATACTCAAACGATGGTGTTTGAAACAAAAATAGGAGGGCACATCGCATAATACCGCAAAATAAAGATTTAATAAACAAAGCACAAAATAAAAACTCACATAAAGTCAGCTGAGGCGGTCATACATCCACGAGCAGCGAGCTCGTCTACCGTCCGTCAGGTGTAAAGGGTCCAGTGCTCCAATCCCGACGCGTATTCGTCACACCACGTGACTTCATCAGGGGATAGCACTTGGATACTGGTCTGAGTTTAAATAGGGTCTGCGGAATAGGACGCCCGGCGGCCATTTTCCCGAAGTCAGCATGCAATTCAGCTAAGGACAGCAAGCACTCCTCCTCGTACCGTCCCACCCAGGTGGCATCTAATCAGAGATGTCGTTAGGTCTCACAATGGGAGGCGTCCTGGTCTAGGCAGACCCGAATACAAACCAGACTCAGAATTAACATAATATATAAAAAAAAGGTGTGTAAAACGGAATGATAAAATATGGATGATTTAAACCACAAACACGCTCAGACACCCTCCATGGGATCCCAGCATGTCTAAATGGTAAACAGAGCCAAACTGAAAAATAGTAAAAATGCCTCTAATAGAGGGTTGTGGGGGAAAAAAAAACCCAATGGACATCCTCATTGGGTGTAATGATGGATGGCAGGGATGATAGGAGATACAAAAAATAATACATAATAGTAAAATATGGGATAAAATATAAAAGGTAAAAAGTAAAAAATCTGTGAAATCAGATTAAGAATATACACATATATGCAAGTGACATACACATATATATATGGATATATACACATAGAGGGGAGCACTCTCCCTCTGCTCAGGGAAAATTCTAACAGTCCTCTACTGATGTAGAAAAGTAGTATGTATCGAGTAAAAAAACCGAACAGAGCACTGTACACAGCTGCACCCGACACATGGCTAACAAAGACCTACATGGAATGGTAAAGGACAGATTATGGCTAGGGATGAATGGAGCTAGGGAATATAACCTGGAAAGTCAAGAGGAAGGGGTCCTAGAAGTCACTCAGGAAGCAGTTAAGGTCGAACTCAATATTGAGTCCTTTGGGCCTGAGAGTATCCATACAAAAGATATATTTGGATTCGAGCTGGCTCAGGGACCTAACTTTGTGACCCCCTCGCCATGGTCTGGAATAAGGAACTATCCCCCAAAATTTAAGCTGTGATGGATCTTTCCGATGAACTTTGGCAAAGTGACGTGATACACTGTGGTTAGTGAACCCGCTTTCTATATTCTTAACGTGTTCTTTAATGCGGATTTGCAGAAGCCGCTTAGTACGGCCAATATATTGAAGGCCACAGCTGCATTCTAGGGCATAGACTGCACCCTCTGTGTTACATCCAATAAAGTCTCTTACTTCATATTGTGTGTCATTGCTATTAGACTTGAATGTAGTGACTTTAATATTTGGTCGTTTAGTATGTATGCAAGAGTAACATCTTTTACAAGGGTAAAATCCTTTGCCAGTAAAGAAAGAAAACAATTTCTTCGGGGGATCTATCACACTCTTGACCAGTTGGTCCCGCAAAGTGGGGGCCCTTTTATAGATGAAGCTCGGTTTGTCTGGTAATAGGGCTCGAAAGTCCTTGTCAGCCTTCAGAATATGCCAGTGACGTTGAATAACCTTTTCTATCTTCTTAAACTGAACGCTGTATTCCATCATCACAGGTACCAAATCCTTCCTAATTGCCGGCTTCTTGTTTTCCAGAAGGTTGCTTCTTGGTAACTTAGATACTTCATCTATTTTTTCCTTGATATACGTATCGTTATATCCCTTTTCAATAAATCTGTCCCCAATTTTTTTGGCCTGAACTTGAAACTCGTCTAGCCTGGTACAGTTGCGTCTTAGACGTACCAGCTGGCCCTTAGGTATATTGAAGAGCCAGTTTTTATGGTGGCAACTAGTGATGGGGAGGTAGCTATTGCGGTCTACGTTTTTAAAGAAAGTCCTTGTGTCAAAAGTCCCATTATTCCTAGAAATTTCTAAGTCCAGGAAGGGTATGGTATGTCCTATCTGCCATGTCAATACGATATTTTTGGAGTTGATGTTCAAACTCTCAAAAAAGGCAACAAGGGACTGGTGGTCTCCTTTCCATAAGATAAAGATATCGTCGATATACCTTTTATATAGCAAAAGGTCAGTAGGCTGGTTGGTGAAAACGACTCCTCTTCCCATTTAGACATGAAGAGACCCGCGACGCTGGGTGCGAATTTTGCCCCCATTGCCACCCCGGTCTTTTGCTGGTAATATTGATTCTTGTACCAGAGGTGGCTATGTTTAAGACAGAAGTCCAAGCATTTGATAATGTACTTCCTAATCACAAGGTCTTTCTTTGCTCTGAGTTTTTTGATCCCAATTTTCATGGATGTAGGTTCCTCAATTTTTTTGAAAGTGAGGTTTTTAATTTCTTCTGTTACCATATGTCTGAATACCTCTATGTGGGTGCAGAGCAGGAAAGAGAAAACAGGAGAAAAAAAGAATAATTGGGGAAGGGATTTTTAACCTTACTGACACACCTCTGACCCAAGAAGAAATTCTGGTACTGGATAAAGGGCTTAAGTATGCACCGGTCAGAAACTTGGATAAATTCCAGACCTATATCAACTTAGAGCGATACATTAGGAAACTTAACATTAAAAAGTATCTCAAAGATATACCTGCTAAGCCCATTAAAAGGGAAACCAATTCCGTGGTGCACAGTCAGTTAAGGAATAAATCCACTTTTAATCCCAAGGTAAAAGATGGTAAACACATAGAGGTATTCAGACATATGGTAACAGAAGAAATTAAAAACCTCACTTTCAAAAAAATTGAGGAACCTACATCCATGAAAATTGGGATAAAAAAACTCAGAGCAAAGAAAGACCTTGTGATTAGGCCCTCGGATAAGGGTGGAGGGATTGTTCTATTAACCACTGAACAATACCACACAGGCATGATGAAATTGCTTGATGACTCTGAGACCTACTGCCCCATGTCCAAAAATCCGATTTTCAAATGGAAAAAAGAACTTGAACAAGTAGTACATTTGGGTCTGAAGAAGGGAGTCCTTGACAAAAAAGAGGCTAGATATCTGATCCCCGAGGCTTGCAGAACCCCCATCATCTATGCCCTACCCAAGATCCACAAAGATAAAGATAACCCTCCCTTTAGACCTATAGTGAACGGGATAGATTCCATCACAGCCAGACTTGGGCAATATGTAGACCGGTTTCTTCAACCGGCCGTCCAGAATACACGCGCTTATCTTAAGGATACGAAAGACATGCTGCAACTTCTGGACGAGACGAATGAGGCCGGACCACTTTTGATGGCAACAGCAGACGTATCGTCACTCTACACCATCATTCCCCATCATCTAGCCTGCGATTCCACCAAATGGGGGCTTCGCAACTATACAGAGCTCCCATGTGTACAGAGGAAGTACATTATCAAATGCTTGGACTTCTGTCTTAAACATAGCCACCTCTGGTACAAGAATCAATATTACCAGCAAAAGACCGGGGTGGCAATGGGGGCAAAATTCACACCCAGCGTCGCGGGTCTCTTCATGTCTAAATGGGAAGAGGAGTCGATTTTCACCAACCAGCCTACTGACCTTTTGCTATATAAAAGGTATATCGACGATATCTTTATCTTATGGAAAGGAGACCACCAGTCCCTTGTTGCCTTTTTTGAGAGTTTGAACATCAACTCCAAAAATATCGTATTGACATGGCAGATAGGACATACCATACCCTTCCTGGACTTAGAAATTTCTAGGAATAATGGGACTTTTGACACAAGGACTTTCTTTAAAAACGTAGACCCCAATAGCTACCTCCCCATCACTAGTTGCCACCATAAAAACTGGCTCTTCAATATACCTAAGGGCCAGCTGGTACGTCTAAGACGCAACTGTACCAGGCTAGACGAGTTTCAAGTTCAGGCCAAAAAAATTGGCGACAGATTTATTGAAAAGGGATATAACGATACGTATATCAAGGAAAAAATAGATGAAGTATCTAAGTTACCAAGAAGCAACCTTCTGGAAAACAAGAAGCCGGCAATTAGGAAGGATTTGGTACCTGTGATGATGGAATACAGCGTTCAGTTTAAGAAGATAGAAAAGGTTATTCAACGTCACTGGCATATTCTGAAGGCTGACAAGGACCTTCGAGCCCTATTACCAGACAAACCGAGCTTCATCTTTAAAAGGGCCCCCACTTTGCGGGACCAACTGGTCAAGAGTGTGATAGATCCCCCGAAGAAATTGTTTTCTTTCTTTACTGGCAAAGGATTTTACCCTTGTAAAAGATGTTACTCTTGCATACATACTAAACGACCAAATATTAAAGTCACTACATTCAAGTCTAATAGCAATGACACACAATATGAAGTAAGAGACTTTATTGGATGTAACACAGAGGGTGCAGTCTATGCCCTAGAATGCAGCTGTGGCCTTCAATATATTGGCCGTACTAAGCGGCTTCTGCGAATCCGCATTAAAGAACACGTTAAGAATATAGAAAGCGGGTTCACTAACCACAGTGTATCACGTCACTTTGCCAAAGTTCATCGGAAAGATCCATCACAGCTTAAATTTTGGGGGATAGTTCCTTATTCCAGACCATGGCGAGGGGGTCACAAAGTTAGGTCCCTGAGCCAGCTCGAATCCAAATATATCTTTTGTATGGATACTCTCAGGCCCAAAGGACTCAATATTGAGTTCGACCTTAACTGCTTCCTGAGTGACTTCTAGGACCCCTTCCTCTTGACTTTCCAGGTTATATTCCCTAGCTCCATTCATCCCTAGCCATGATCTGTCCTTTACCATTCCATGTAGGTCTTTGTTAGCCGTGTGTCGGGTGCAGCTGTGTACAGTGCTCTGTTCGGTTTTTTTACTCGATACATACTACTTTTCTACATCAGTAGAGGACTGTTAGAATTTTCCCTGAGCAGAGGGAGAGTGCTCCCCTCTATGTGTATATATCCATATATATATGTGTATGTCACTTGCATATATGTGTATATTCTTAATCTGATTTCACAGATTTTTTACTTTTTACCTTTTATATTTTATCCCATATTTTACTATTATGTATTATTTTTTGTATCTCCTATCATCCCTGCCATCCATCATTACACCCAATGAGGATGTCCATTGGGTTTTTTTTTCCCCCACAACCCTCTATTAGAGGCATTTTTACTATTTTTCAGTTTGGCTCTGTTTACCATTTAGACATGCTGGGATCCCATGGAGGTTGTCTGAGCGTGTTTGTGGTTTAAATCATCCATATTTTATCATTCCGTTTTACACACCTTTTTTTTATATATTATGTTAATTCTGAGTCTGGTTTGTATTCGGGTCTGCCTAGACCAGGACGCCTCCCATTGTGAGACCTAACGACATCTCTGATTAGATGCCACCTGGGTGGGACGGTACGAGGAGGAGTGCTTGCTGTCCTTAGCTGAATTGCATGCTGACTTCGGGAAAATGGCCGCCCGGCGTCCTATTCCGCAGACCCTATTTAAACTCAGACCAGTATCCAAGTGCTATCCCCTGATGAAGTCACGTGGTGTGACGAATACGCGTCGGGATTGGAGCACTGGACCCTTTACACCTGACGGACGGTAGACGAGCTCGCTGCTCGTGGATGTATGACCGCCTCAGCTGACTTTATGTGAGTTTTTATTTTGTGCTTTGTTTATTAAATCTTTATTTTGCGGTATTATGCGATGTGCCCTCCTATTTTTGTTTCAAACACCATCGTTTGAGTATCGGCGGATCAACATCTAGCCAAACAGCGGTAGCAGAGCAGCACCTGACGAGCTCGCTGCTCGTGGAGATAGGCACCCCCTTTCACCACTCTGTGTAAGTGCACATCTTTTGATTGCTAGCAGGAATCCCTCCAGTGGTGACAGGACTACTCTATGTTTGTTTTTTTTGTACTTTCCCCTTCCATGCACCATCGGATTTGAGGCTTCCATTCATCAAGAGTTTGATGCCCTATCTTTCTGGCTATATCAGATAGCCTTGAGGTAAGCTGATAGGATCACTAGAGGTGTGGGCTGCACGTTTTGGAATCCTCCATTGCACCTTCACTCATTTGGCTGCTGGAACATCTCCTTTTGACTTCACACCAGATTTCACTTGCTGCACCGAGTTGCATGATTAAGTTGGACTCTCTTCTTTTATTTGGTTTTGTCTGCAGGACTGAGTTTGACCATGCATTCTATTATGTCCACCACACATCTTTATAGATGACACGGTCACTGTTATTTACTGTTACTTTGTTCACATTGTGTTTTATAGAATTTTTTCTATATATTTATACATTTTTGTCACTTATTGTATTCACCTAGTTTACTACTTCACTTCCCCTTTCCCATCACCCTTTAGGCATCACCACCACAGCGCAAACAATATCACTTGTTGAATATCCTCCTTATACTCCCAATTAACAGCTTGCTCTATCAGTGGGAAGCTTCCTTATGTGAGTAAATGGGAGAGGGACCTAGAACAAGAACTAGTACCTTCTGAGTGGAAACAGATCTGGAACAGCACTAAATCAGCATCCATGAACGAATCAGCCATTGAAACGAATTACAAAGTACTCACTAGATGGTACCTAGTACCCGCCAGGGTTGCGAAATACGTACCGAATTACCCTGATCTTTGCTTCAGGGGTTGTTCAACTCCAGGGACATACCTTCACGTTTGGTGGTCGTGCCCAAAAGCCCTATCATTTTGGTCGGAAATTTTTCAAATTATCTCCATTATCTTGGGGAAAACAATCCCCTTAGATCCTAAAACAGCGTTATTAAATCTAAAACCTGATAATCTCCCACACAAACAGTTCAAACTAATCATACAACTTCTTACTGCTGCAAAACAAACCCTTGCGAGAGCATGGAAAACCCCTAATTTATCACTAAATGAAGTCACAAATAGAATGAACACAGCAATGTCCCACGCCAAGATGGTGGCTATTGACATGGACACGACCACCGGATTTGAAAGTCTATGGAAACCCTGGATAACATATGCTTTTCCGAACACATTTAATAATGAAGTTGTATTGCCATGGTAGTCTAGCCAAACTGGCACCCCCCCCCCCCCCCCCCGCTCAAGCCTCTCTCCGGCGGCGGAGATCAGGTCGCTCCTGCGGATTCCCCTCCCCCTACCCCTTCTTCCCTTTCTCTCCCCCTCCTTTGAACTCTTGTTCTCAAATTAACAATTCCTATGTTCATGTTTGTTGATACAAAGTTGTATATTGTTGAAATTTCTTGAACCTATATAGCAGAACCCTAGAACAGGACATAACCCTGGATTTAGCCCAGATCAGACTGGTTACATGGCTTATCCCTTAAGCGATCCAGGGTCGATAGTTAGTCACATAGCTAGTCAGCTAGTCATTTAGTTAGTCAGTTACTATATTTGCTTATTCACTTTGCCACCAATGACTTTGTATGCATTGTTTAATTACCTGTAAATTGTCTCTCTTGTAACCAAAGATATTTAGGTTTACAAGTCAAGAAGTTTCTCTTATGATGTATTGTACCCTTTTTTCTTCTCTCATTGTTGTTATGCACTTGTACATTCTTTATCACATAAATAAAGATATTTTGACAAGAAAAAAAAAAAGAAAACCTGAAATCCCTTGAGTCTGAAGTGTATTGTAAGCATTCTAGCAGCACATATGTTGTGGTAGACTTGGCATATGCGTGGGAGAGAAATGGTCTGGAGGAGGAGCAGTGAGGAATTTCCCGAAGTGACCATGAGTGCCTGATACCTTCATCCAAGGACCTGTACCACATGCTGTCCAGAAACATGTAAAGTGTGCCCTCTAAGTCTTACCTCAAGGCTTCACTATTGCAACCCCAAAGTCGCGTGATTTTGCTGCGATTTTTGCATTTTTTTTTGCTGCAATTTTGATGCGACTGGAAACAATGCCTGTATAAGTTGCATCAAAGTGGAACCAAAGTAGTTCAGGGACTATTTTGAAGTCGATGCCACTTGAAGTCGCACAGATATAAACAATACTCATTGGAAATTATGGGGAATGGCCTGTCATGCGACTTTCCAGTCTCAAGTCGCACTAAAGGAAACTGAGCCCTAGAGTCTGGGCATGTACTTGTGTGATTGATTTTTCCCCAGAGGTCTGTCATGTGACCTTCCAGTCTCATGTCGCACTAAAGGAAACTGAGCCCTAGAGTTTGGGCATGCACTTGTGTGACTGATTTTTTCCCAGAAGTCTGCACTAAGGTACAAGTCAGACTTTTTTTTTTTTGCACCCACTGCTACAAAAAATGTCATTTTTGGCAAGATACTCAAAAGGAAATCCTGCCTAAAGGGATGCAGATCCTGCCACTCTCCTCAGAGTCCTGCAAGTGCAGCAGCTGGTTGATAATAATTAAACCATCCCCATTAGACTCGCCCAACACATGGGCTGGTTATTGCTGGTCTGCTGGCACCTGCAGATGCTACAGTATGTAGGAGCAGGTTGACCGTTAGCTTGTTCAGGGTATACAGTTTTGACAGCCTGTTTATATGGGCATTTTTCTCCAACATCTTTCCATTCTTTCCCACTTTTGTTTCTAGGAAGCAATACTTAGCACAGGGTCTCAACCATATGGCCTCCCTAGCCACCAAGGTGCCAGGATGCTTTTCCAGTGGTTTAAAAAGAAACTATGTGGGACTTCCTGTGAAGCCTCCATATCCTGAGTAGCAGACTGCTGTATCTGTAATATATGTAACAAGGACCCAGGCCACCTTCAGTCTAACGAGAACCACGAGTCGCTGACATCCCTTCACATAGAGTGGGTCATAAAGGTATAATGGGTGCAGTGCAAAGTAGTTTTATGGGCGTCAGACACCTAGGGTGTGCCACCTGTCCAGGATTCACCAGGACAATCCGGGCTCTGAACCATATGTCAGGGCCTCAGTCTGCAAAGCGATTCCATCTCTCCTCAACAGAACTCTGGGAGAGAGGATTAGGGCCAGGACACCCTTAGGAAGCCGCAACACCAACCCGGCAGACTCTAAGACTTCTACAGAATGACAGCCACGCAGTAAAAGCATCCAGCAAGATGCCACATCTGCACTGATAGGAACGCTGTCTCCTATGGCAACAGTCTACAACAGTTTACAATACAAGTGTAACAGTAGCTTCAGGTAATTAAGGTGAGTTCAAAACAGAATCTTGTGCCACTCTTATCAATAATAAAGACATTTGGCATTACCTGTTAGCTGCATACTCCTCCAGGCAGTGTCTACTCACCAGCTTCCTGGGCATAGGTACTGTGCCATAGGCCCTGCAAGACTCTTGCTGGGGCACCGGCTCTGGGGAAGAGGAGCAAAGACGTCTTCCTTGGAAATTTTCTCCTGAGTGGGGGCACCATCCAGGCTATGCTCCCCTGAAGAACGTCTGCGTTTCCTTGGCCTGGCTCTTTTGAGAGCGTGGGCATGCGGGGCTGAAGCAAATCAAAGCAATCCGCACAAGAGGGCACTCTTTTCTGAAAACTTACCTATATGGTGGTCCCCATCCTAGTTGTTGAGGGTCTTTGTATTATGAGCAGTAACTGACTCTGTGGAGAAATGGGACGGCCAGCTGAGGTAAGGATAGCTGAAAAGCGATAGAAGTAGCAGGAGTAGACATAGGAGAAAGGATTCCACTTTCTTTCCTGATTTATCTACATACACCTACATCTGTATATACACCTATACACACACACACATACATATACATACACACAGACATATCTACCTGCACAGGGTGAGTCTGGGCGTGTTAAGAAGGGGTTAACTGAATAGGGTAAGAATTTCCCTTTCAGACCTGATTGTCAGCTGAGCTGAACATGTCAGAGATGAGTTGTGTGTATGGAGAGAGAGACAGACAGACAGCAGCATGATGTGTGAGAGGATCCATTGTTGGATTGTGTACCTACTGGGGTGAGCAATACCATATCAAAGACTATAGCTCTGGCTATAGCCATGTACTTTGTCTATATATCAATCTGTTGGCTAAAGAGACTGAACCTTTCCTATCTCTGTACCTGTGTTAGAAGACAAGCCTGTAGTGTCTTCTGTTTGTTTTGCTGAAGCAGTGAATAAGAAAGGTAATGAAAGACAAAAAAGGGTGATATAGGTAAAAGATACAGGTGACCCTGTATGGCACAAGGGGCCAAGAGAGATAAAGCATAGCTGGCCCCTCCATATTCCACAAGCGCTGCAGTTATCAATTGTAAAAGCAGATTTCGTTCCTAAAGAGGAAACACTGCAGGGGCCCCAATAAGACCCACAGAAGGGGCTCCCAGACTATAGCGCATTTAGCAGCCTGAGCGCTGGGACTTCGCACTGGGAGAGGCTCAACCCAGACGGCTACTGCACTGAGGCAGAGGGGGGACATAGTACTGCTTACTCTTCGCTGGTGCGTGAGGTATGAGGGAAAAAAAGAAGAATGGGGTGGCGGCTAACCATGCCTTAATTTATGCTATTCACTGGTCCTGAGGGAGTGGTCAAGAGGCGGAGCTCTATCACTAGTATGCTGCCATGTTGGCGTCAGGAAAATCGAGCTTGTCATCATAGCAGAATTAATGGAGCTAGACCAGGAGAACTTGGTTGCAGCAACGCCAGCAGTACAAGAGATGGAGACACCAGTGATTCAGGATGAGGAATCACCAGCCAACAAGGCAATAAGAGAGAAACTAGCATGGTTCGGTCCGAACCCAACGGCGGATGTGGTGCTGAAAGTGATGAACCTGTTAGCGGAGGAGGCTAAACAAATAAGAGACGCAGAGCTACAGTTAAAACTGGCAGCAGTCCAACAAGCAGCTGCACATTCTCCAAACAGTGAGTACAGCACAGCAGCACCAACTAAAGAGATAGGAGAGGTGCAGACACCAGTCTCCATGGAAGAGGAATTCCAAAGAAGGTTATAAGAGATGCGGATACAGCATAGAGGACCCGTATCAGAGGAGGTCCTGCTGGGATGAGCGGATGTGATTCAGTGCCAACTCTGGAAGGAAGCGCTAGCTCTGGAGCAGCAACACCAAGGAGAGGTCCTGCCCTACATCTATGCAAGGTACTGGCCGCAGTATGACGTACGAATGCCGTTGTTGGGGGAACAACCGAAGCAGGAGCGGATAGCGGAATTAAGCAGGCTGATCAGGGCAGAGATACAGCTGGATGAGAGCTACAGAGCCCTCCGGTGGTATTTAGCCCAAGAGTGCCCGTGGTCAGCGGATGACAGCCCCACAGAAGGCTATGACTATGATGGCCTGGGATTGTTGTATTGGAGGATGTCCAGTGATCCTGACTTTGGGGATCATCGGGAGTGGCGCTTGGAGGACATAATGGAGCACAGAGAGGAAAAATGTAATATCTCGGAAGCGCACTGGCTACATGAAGATTTGGAATTTCTGGCCGCTCGGAAATGGGACCTGGAAATCGCCTACAAACAGCTGCTAGACTCTGCTCAGCGCCAGGGCCGGGCTCCCTTTGCCTGGGACTATCAGGAAATACCAGTGGACAATGCTGAAATCCTGGCTGAAGAATCGTCCATGTGGCAGGTTAACAGTGTGCTTTGCCAACCTGGCCCTGCAGCTATGGACCAGGAGGTTATATGGCGGATGCAGCAAGTGCCGACTGACCTTGATGATCCCGTTTCTGCATGGGACGATCTTGAATGGAGGAATGTGCCTGTCCAGCAGTATGCCAGTGAATCGGCAGTGGAAAATCTGGAGATTGACATTCCCAAAGCTGAAGTTCTGACCGCAGGGCCGAGCTCTGCTAACCTCTGCTCAGTACCTATAGCATCTTCTGGGTTACATGGACAGGAGATGGTGAACCTCTATCCCCAGACACCAGTTGCAGAGACAGGGGATTTATTAGATTTTTCTGCTGAAGAAAAACAACCTGATGGTCCTCCAGCAAAAGAGATGGGATCAGGGCCAAACTTCATTGTGCTCTGCCCAGCACCAAGAGCAGTATTTGTGGAGTTACAAGGAACTTCCCCTGCTGAAGCGCTGGAACCGGACAGAGGGATGAAGACCTCTGCACTACCCCTGTGGCAGTTCCGGAGGCTCAGAGTGAGAAGATGGCGATCACTCCCTAGCCACAGATTACAGAATGTAGGGACTGTTCAGAGGATGTTATGGATTATGCACCCCCAGCAGAAATGCTGGCAACAGGGCAGAGTGCCAGCCATCTCTGCCCAGCACCGGGACCAACTGTGGAGTTCCAGGGAGCCGGGGCGTTTGGCCCCCCTCCCAGCAACCAGCTGAGGTGGTAAAGCTCTTACTCCCAGCTGAATCACTGGCAGCAGGACAGGATGCTACTGACGGCTGCACCCCACTACAGCTTGAGCGGATATCGGTGGATGGGACTGTGGTCTCCACTCACAGCAACCCAGCGGAAGAGCTGGCAACAGAGCAGAGTGCCCCGGGCCTCTGCTTTCACCTAACAGAAGAAGGGGTTCCTGGGGTAGTGGATGGGACTTTAGTCTCCACTGGCACAACCCCAGAAAATGGTACAGGACTGGGACAGGAGGATGTCGGCTTTGCTTTGCAAGCACTGGGGGATTTTCACCTCACACCAGTGGATGGGACTTCAGTCTCCACTGGTATACCCCATAAATGGTGGCCAGTTGGCCCAGATCCCCAACAGCATGATGGACTGAGCCCAGCCACCCTGTCATCTCTCCAGTGGCTGAAAGGACTCCAGGGAGAAGGGCCAGTGCAGGCCTCTCCCCAGCGGCAGACGTGTTCCCTGAGAGAGGCAGAGGATGGCAGGGAGAGTAATGCTCGGTTTGGAGCAAGTGATTTGGGGTACTGTATGGATACCGGCATTGGGGGACTGGAACTACTGACTAAATTCAGAGACAACCCATCTGGTGTCTACTACTGGGTTAGTCCCCTGCTAAAAGGGGAGATGTGTGACATGCCTAGCCGGGACAGGGGCTTTTGGAGAGGACTGAATGCGAGCCTCTTGCGGTCCGATTATGGGCCAGGGCCTCAAAGCAGGAAGGCAGATGGGTTATCCTGGCAGACAGTCCTGGAACCTTAAGACTACTTGCCCAACATCCTCGAGTGACTTGTTTGGGTCCCACTGTGGATGTTGAACTATTTGCCAGGGGGAGTAATGTCCTGGACCATGAAATACTGAAGTGTTTCTACATGAAATTCTAATTCATGTATTACAGGAGATTTTATTCTGAACCCCAGCCAGGTCAATAGACTCAGAAGAGATACTCATTGTCCATTGTGTAATAACCCTATCTAAAGCCTTTTGATTATCAGGTGTAAATGTCTTCTGCCCTGTCTCAACTCTCCAGACGGTCCCATTGTTCTGTGGCTGGCTATTGTGTACATTGATTGCCCCCCTGGGGCTTGTGTCTCAATACACATAAGTCTTTCTATTCAAACCGTTCTGACCAATCTCTGCTGTGTAATTTTTAAGTCCTCATTTGCTTGGTTATGGTGGACCTGATGGGGAACTGCCGGGACTCTAAAAAGGACCAATAAGAAAGCGGTTGTTGGGGGCGGGATGTTCCAAATCCTGTATAAAAGTGTGCTGTGTTTTCAATAAAGTGTGTCCTGTTTACATCCAGCATTAAGCCTTGGCTCATGTATGGATTATTCTGCGATTCCAGGGATATTCCTACTCGTGGAATATTGGGTGATTTTCTTTTAAACCAGAAGAAGGGAATGGATGATGGGGATATGTTCTACTACCGTCACAACGTGCAGTAACAGCTAATGCGTTTAGGTGCTATCAAACAGCAAACCTGCAGTTACACCAACTGCATTTAGGTGCTATTAAACAACACACGTGCAGTAATAGCTAATGTGTTTAGGTGCTATTGTTTAATAGCACCTAAACACATTAGCTATTACTGCACGTGCAGTTACAGCTAATGTATTTAGGTTCTATTAAACAGCAAACGTGCAGTTACAGCAAATGCGTTTAGGTGCTATTAAACAGCAAACGTGCAGTAACAGCTAATGCGTTTAGGTGCTATCAAACAGCAAAGGTGCAGTTACTACAACTGCGTTTAGGTGCTATTAAACAACACACGTGCAGTAACAGCTAATGCGTTTAGGTGCTATTAAACAGCAAACGTGCAGTTACAGCAAATGTGTTTATGTGCTATTAAACAGCAAACGCGCAGTAACAGCTAATTCGTTTAGTTGCAAATAAACAGGACAAGTGCAGTAACACTGAGTACGTTTAAGTGTAAAATAAACAGCACACAGGCAATACAACACGTTAGAACACTGCAGCTAGCACAATCTCCTACCTGACAAATAGGGATGAGCTCCGCGTTCGATACGAACGTATGTTGGACTCAAACATCGTCTGTTCGTACGTTCGACAAAATGCGAACAAAACGGGTCGTTCGCGCCAAATTCGAGTGACGCGCTTCGGCCCATAATTCACTGCGGCGTTGCGTGCTGATGATTGGTCAAGCATGCACCATGACCCTGCATGCTTGGCCAATCACAACACGCAAAAAATGAAGAACAATAATTGGCCAAAGCCAGGGTGGCTTTGGCCAATTATGGCTCAGGGGGTTTAGTACACGTCCCACACTACATAAGGCCACCTGCTGGGCGGCCTTGTGTAGTGTGTTCCGGCTTTGTTAAAGAGAAGATCAGTCAGACAGTTAGAGAGAGAGAGATAGATAGAGACACAGGGCCAGATTCACAAAAGAATTACGCCGGTGTATCTGCAGATACACCGGCGTAATTCGAAAATCCTGCCGGCGTATCATTTTTTTGTATTCACAAAACAAGATACGCCGGTTTTACACTAAGATCCGACTGTCGTAAGTCACTTACACCGTCGGATCTAAAGTGTAATGTTACGCCGGCCACTAGGTGGATTTTACGTCGTTTTCTCATTTGCCAATGCAAATGAGCCTGATACGCCGATTCCCAAACGTTTTTGCGCCGCCTCGTCGTCGTTTACGTCATTTCCGTAAGCGTAAACTTACCCCTGCTATATGAGGGGTAATTTTACGAAGTTCCGTCGTATGCCACGTTTTCACGTCGGTTTCAATGACGTTTTCCGACGTGAGGTGGAGCATGCGCACTGGGCTTTTTTCCCGGCCGGTGCATGCGCAGTTCGATCGACGCGGGGGCGTGCTTAATTTAAATACAAGCCGCCCCCTTTTTTTTAGCCCAGTGTGCATGCTCCAGCTCACGTCGGAAAACGTGAATGAAACTGACGTGAGCGTCGTTTACGAACGGAAAAAGACGACGCTGTCCCGACGCCATACTTAACATGGCATACGATGGAACTTCGTAAGGTTACCCCTCATATAGCAGGGGTAACCTTACGCTTACGTAAACAACGTAAACGTAAAAACGTAAAAATGTTCGGGAATTGGCGTATTAGGCTCATTTGCATAGGCAAATGAGAAATCAACGTAAAGGCCACCTAGCTGCCAGCGAAGTCATTACATCTACGATCCGACCGTGTAAGTGTTTTACACCTGTTGGATCTTCACTGTATCTATGCGTAAATGATTCTATGAATCACACGCATTGATACCCAGTAAAAAAAACAGAGATACAACGATGTTTCCTGCGATACACCGTCGTATCTCTTTTGAGAATCTGGCCCACAGTGTGTAGAGGATATATATACATCCCTAGGAGTTGTACATATATTTATACACTGTATAGCTTAGCTAGATCAGATATTCCTATTGTTAGGCAATAGATTGTGCTACATGCAGTGCTCTAACGTGTTGTATTGCCTGCATGGTGTTTAGTTTAGTTTAGGGGGCGTGGCTAGACTAAAGATCATTTGATCGTTTGAGACCGACGTGAGACAAACCTGCATGTGTTTCTTTATGCTAGTGACCAGTGTTTGAGGATACATTTTTCAACAAGAAGGAGGTGTAACACCTCCTTCTTGTTGAAAAATGTATTCTCAATGAAGGGGAAGTGGTGAGAAACACCTGGTTTTCTGCACAGGCCCGCCGTGACCACAGTTTATCAGCCTGTGAATATCAAGGAAGTTTGCTTGGAATTTATCACGGTTGTTTTTGAGTTTGCTTTTGTGAGTGCAACCATTGTAGGTTCATGTGGTGTGTCAATAAATTGTTTTAGCGATATCACATTATACTTTTCTTTTTTTATCACTCATGTAGATCTCACCTCTGCATTTTTTGAATATGAATCCTGAACACTGACTTGAGGATTGTATTACATGCTTGCTGTGCCAAACATGTGAGTGTAAGGCTACTAGTTCTGGTGAGTGGCCAATCTTATTGGTGGAGGAGTTACAACACACTGGTGTGGTGGAGGACTGCCCTTTGGAGAAACACAGAAGTTATATTTCTTTAGACACTTTATGAACTTTTAAACCTTTTTGACTCATTCATTCACGGGTCTCTTCAACATTTTTCATTTATTTTATATTGCATATTTGTTTGTGTTCACTTGTGTGGTTCAGCTACACATTAGCGCTGTTTGTATTATTTGCATTTAATTTTATAGTTAAATTCACTAGATACTTTTTTTCACTATTTACTTTATTTAAAACAGCAGCTGCGAATGTCCTTTTATATATCCACTTACTCCTTAGCGCAGCGGCAGTAACCATTAGGGCGCATTTATTTTGGTTACTACCTGTCTTTCAATAGATTGTGCTACATGCAGTGCTCTAACGTGTTGTATTGCCTGCATGGTGTTTAGTTTACACCTAAACATAGTACTCAGTGTTACTGCACATTTGCTGTGTTTTTGCCCATAAACGCAGTCGATCTTACTGCACGTTTGCTGTGTTTTTTCCCATAAAAGCAGTTGGTGTTAGTGCACGTTTGCTGTGTTTTTGCCCATAAACGCAGTCGATCTTACTACACGTTTGCTGTGTTTTTGGCCATTAACGCAGTCGATCTTACTGTACGTTTGCTGTGTTTTTGCCCATAAACACAGTCAATCTTACTGCACGTTAGCTGTGTTTTTGGCCATAAACGCAGTCGATCTTACTGCACGTTTGCTGTGTTTTTGCCCATAAAAGCAGTTGCTGTTGGTGCACGTTTGCTGTGTTTTTGCCCATAAAAGCAGTCGCTGTTAGTGCACGTTTGCTGTGTTTTTGTCCATAAACGCAGTCGATCTTACTACACGTTTGCTGTGTTTTTAGCCATATAAGCAGTTTCTGTTAGTGCACGTTTGCTGTGTTTTTGCCCATAAAAGCAGTTGCTGTTAGTGCACGTTTGCTGTGTTTTTGCCCATAAACGCAGTCGATCTTACTGCACGTTTGCTGTGTTTTTTCCCATAAACGCAGTCGATCTTACTGCACGTTTGCTGTGTTTTTTGGCCATAAACTCAGTCACTGTTAGTGCACGTTTGCTGTGTTCTTGGCCATAAATGCAGTTGATCTTACTGCACGTTTGCTGTGTTTTTGGCCATAAACTCAGTCGATCTTACTGCATGTTTGCTGTGTTTTTGCCCATAAAAGCAGTTAATCTTACTGCATGTTTGCTGTGTTTTTGCCCATAAACACAGTCGATCTTACTACACGTTTGCTGTGTTTTTGGCCATAAACACAGTCGATCTTACTGCACGTTTGCTGTATTTTTGCCCATAAACGCAGTCGATCTTACTGCATGTTTGCTGTGTTTTTGCCCATGAACGCAGTTGATCTTACTGCACGTTTGCTTTGTTTTTGGCCATAAAAGCAGTTGCTGTTAGTGCACGTTTGCTGTGTTTTTGCCCATAAACACAGTCGCTCCTACTGCACGTGTGCTGTTTATTTCAGATTTTGTCCTGTGCAGGCTATTAAAATGTCTGGAAGGATAACAAAGAGAGGCAGAGAGTCACGAGGGCAAGCAGGCTCTGCATCTAGAGGCAACGCTGGTGGTGGACACGGTGCATCCTCTTCAGGATGTGGCGGTCTGACACGCTTTTCGGGAGTTGGCCATGTTGAGCCTCAACATGCAGAGAAATTTGTAGAGTGGATGACCAAGCCGTCCTCATCCTCTCTCACCCAGGCTGAGCTTAGTTTATCTGGCAAAACAGCTGCCAAGGCGTCCTCTTCCCTCTGCACAATGGCATCACACAATCCTTCCCTAGTCCCACCATGTCCTCCTGAGGAGTCCCCCAAACTGTTTCAACACAGTGTTGTGTACATGCTACATGAAGATGCACAGCGTTTTGAAGGCTCTGATGACGGAACACATAGAGGAAGGCATTGATGCGAGTCCAGAGAGAGTGGGTGCCCGAGAGAGACAGCAATCTGGCAGTTATGTTTCCCCCAGCTGCAGCATACTGCCAGGTTTTCGACAGTGATGAGGAGGGAGGGGATGGTGAGGTCACTGACTGTACGTGGGTGCCTGATAGGAGAGAGGAGGTGGAAGAGGAGGAGGAAGGAGGAGGAAGAGGCACAGGCACATCTCCAAAGAGGCAGGATGCCCTCCAGGTGCCAGCTTAAGGGCAGCACACCAACTGCATTACATCGCAGAGCTTCGCCTGTGCAGGGCGCTGCTGTGTCTCAACGGTACTGCAAAAGTTCTTTGGTGTGGGCCTTTTTTGAGACATGTGCATCAGATCGCACTGTTGCGTCTAATAGGGGCATCTAACAACAATTTTTGATGCAATACTTTGCATGTGGCTCTTTGCTGCGCTCCAATTACAGTATCTGAGGGGTTGCAGTGTTGTGTTGTGCCTAAGGCCCAATTTTTATGCCCCTGTTTAATAGGGGCGTCTAATAAAAATTTTTGATGCAATACTTTGCATGTGGCTCGTTGCTGCACTCCAATTACAGTATCTGAGGGGTTGCAGTGTTGTGTTGTGCCTAAGGCCCAATTTGTATGCCCCTGTTTAACAGGGGCATCTAATAACAATTTTTGATACAATACTTTGCATGTGGCTCTTTGCTGCACTCCAATTACAGTATCTGAGGGGTTGCAGTGTTGTGTTGTGCCTAAGGACCAATTTTTCTGCCCCTGTTCAACAGGGGCGTCTAATAACAATTTTTGATAAAATACTTTGCATGTGGCTCTTTGCTGCGCTCCAATTACCGTATCTGTGAGGGGTTGCAGTGTTGTGACACTGCCACCAGTGCCCAAGGCCCAATTTTTCTGCCCCTGTTCTAGTTTTTTACTTTGTTTGATTCTTTTCTAATTTGAGTTAATTCTAGCTTTCTTCTACGTTATCATAGTGTCATGTTTATTTTCCTGTACTAAATACTCATCATTGTCAATGTAAAACACATCTAGATTTGTTCTTTTAGGCAGCATTGATATAATAAGAAGCCAGACATTGTTGAGTATCCAAAAATATTTATTGTATCACACTTAAAATGTGTCATTTTCATTTTTATTTTTTTAAGAACTATGGGCCAGATTCAGATACAATTACATTGGCACAGAGTATCAGAGATACACTACGCTGCCGTATTTTACAAGGCTGTACGACGAATCCTGGTAGATTTTGTCCCTTGCGGTACGGCGGGGTAGTGTATTTCTCGCCGCGTAATCGAAATACGCGATTAGGGGGCGTGAAGCATTTAAATTAAGCGCGTCCCCACGGCGATCGAACTGTGCATGCTCCGTTCAGAAATTTCCCGCCGTGCATTGCGCGAAATAACGTTGATACGTCATTCGTTGTTTGAGTAGCGTCGTTTACGGACATTCCTATTCCCGGACGTTTTACGTCAAAAATAAAAAAAGAGGTCGGAAAACGTTGATATTCGACGCGGGAACGACGGCCATACTTAACATGGGCTGTCTAATATTAGACCAGCAAAAAGCTGGTATAGTTTTACGCAGCAAAAAGATGACTAAAGATGCTGTAAGAGATTGCGATAAACGTTCGTAATTTTCGTGGATAGTCGGCAAAAGCTCATTTGCATACCCCGACGCGGAAAACTACGGGAACTCCACCCAGCGGCCGCAATTTTATTGCAGCGTAGATCCGAAGGCGTACGAACACGTAAACCAGTCGTATTGAAGCCCGCAGCCGTAATTTCATGGTTTGAGGTTTCAGAGTAGTGAAAAAACGTGCGTAATTCGAAAGTACTCCAGTCTAACGCGAGATAGACAGGAGTAATCGCTCTGTGAATCTGGCCCTATATTTTTGCTTTTAAATACTTGTCTACATCAATTTTTTTTCCTTTTCTATTTTTTTTTCTTTTTAAACCCTCCCCAGAACATCAATAAGATTCTTCAGGTTTTGGTCCACCTTTCTGTTGTTCTTTATGATCTTCTCGAGGGCAAGGTTTGTGTTCTCTATTTGTTCCCTGCAGGACATTAACTTCCACAATTAGTACCGGGGCACTGTAGGTGTCTAATCCGCCCCGAACAGCTTGTACACCTGAAATTTGGAAAAAAAACATGTATTACATTTATGCAGGCCTACATGTATTACCTGAAGCTGTGCTGTATGACACTGACCTGATGTGGTGGCATTTTGCACTTCCTGCACATCCGGCGAGGGTGGGGCTTGGCACTGTGTGGGGTTGGTCGGATCCACTGCTGCAGCCTATGAGATTGTAAAAAAAGGGATAGATGAATCAAAAAGATTAGAGGCCTGAAAGAGGAATATCAATCATTCTTTTTAAAAAGTGTCTTACAATATTCTGTTTTTACAATCCTAAGCTTAACACAGGTTTTTTTCCATTACCCATTACCAAAACTGCTGCATTTCTCTATCTTTGGCCAAGTTTCCTACATGGAAAAACAACAAGTATACACTGGATCAACTCTTTGTGACATGCTAACTAGGTTTGTCTTGTGACCAACACTCAGTGCCGATCCTGACCTCCCTGGGGCCCGAAGCAAAATTACATTAGAAATGAGAAGCGGGGGGCGCTGACGACAGTGACATGTCACATTAAAGAAAGTTGAGAAGTGAGGGGAGGGGGTGTTCTGCTGTCGGAAATGACATCTTACATTAAATTGAAAAGCAAGGGGTGCTGACTTCTTGCCTCTTCTCTCATGCAGCCAGCGAGTTG
The DNA here is from genome assembly GCA_029574335.1 of Rana kukunoris. Lineage (NCBI taxonomy): Eukaryota > Metazoa > Chordata > Amphibia > Anura > Ranidae > Rana > Rana kukunoris. The sequence goes on along the minus strand of JAJQKJ010001086.1, from coordinate 16,202 downwards.
AGAAGCAGGGTGAGGGGGCAAAAATTACTTCTTACCAGGTGGGCCCCCAAGTTATTTGGGGGGCCCTTCGCAGCTTTGCGGGGCCCTAAGCGGCTATAGGGCGGATCAGCCATTGTGCTACTGAGTACATATGTGTAATCAACTGCTGTGCGGAGCATACTCTCCTTTTAATGTATATTGACTTAAGTTGGATTATTTAAATCTAGTTAATAACACATCTACATTAAATAAAAAATTGGTCTCACATAAAAAAATCTTAAATAGAATGACCAACCAATTATTATGCCAACAAACATGAACCTTGAGACATATATTCTTGAACTGTATATATACACAACCTGCAATAAAAAGCACGTGCCGCAAAATAATAAAAACAAATATTCACATGAAAATTACTTACGAATTCCGAGGACTCCTTGATTCTCTACAGCTGTTTTGGCTCTCGGATTTTCAAATCAGACCATCTCTTGCACAACTGCTCCCTGGACCTCTGCAATCAAGAATTTTGCACGGATAGTCCTCCGTACCTTATCCATGATCTGGGCCTTGAGTTTATTGGGATTCTTGTAAGGCCCCTCTTTTGCCGTCGTAGTCCTCCTTTTTTAGAATAGCCACCATCTCAACCATCTCGTCAAAGCTCATGTTGGTGGCTTTGTACCTCCTGCTCCTCCTGGTGTGTGCCTGGCCTCTCTCCTGCCTGGTTGCAGCATGCTGTCTCTCCTCCATCATGATTCAGACTCTTCACCGTCTTGCATTGACCGACTAAAAAGGGGCGTGGCAATCACTAGAACGATCGTCATGGGCGTGGAAACATGCAAAGCTTCTGACATGCGCAGTGTATAAAGGGATATTGCGTGAATGAGAACGTCGTTCACAGTCAGTAGGAAACTTCGGAAAAACGATCGTGCAATACGACGATACAAAACTAGATTTTTGGACTTTATGATCAGTGGATGAGTTTGTGGGTTAGATATGGGGAGAAAGCTAGGGCTTGACTGATATTATTATTTTTTGCTAAATTTTGACTTGCAGAAATAATGGAGGCCTTCAGAGAACAGAAGTTCTTCACAGAATTTGTTCAAAGGGGCCCCGGATGGCAACCCTTCATTTTTCTACAATTTTTCTTTCCCCAAAAAATAATTGATTGAGCCAAGATCTGGCATTGTAATGGCCCCCCACCACCCCTAAAATAATCAACATATTGTTGCCACACAGCATGTGCGCTTTGGGGGGCCAAGCCTGTATGGCCACAGGCTCACGGGCCACCACTGGAACATCAATGGCCTCATCACCAGGCACAAGTGTCATGTAGTTTGTTGAGGGTCTCTTTAGGAAATTGTGCAATATGCAGCAGCAAAGTATGACATGGTTCAGATTCTACGTAAAAAAAAAACTACAGTCCTTGTCTTGTTTGCACCGCCTGTATACTGCTGTTCAAAGTATATAGGGACAAAGGGTCTTGTCAGGGCCGATCCTCCCAATAGGAGCACTATGCAAGCCGCTTAGGGCCACGCAAAGCTGCAAAGGGCCCCCAAAATTACTAGAGGCCTCAACTGGTGAGAAGTCATTTTCGCACCCTCACCCCTCTTCTAAACTTGCTGGCTGAGTCATTTCCGACAGCAGAACACCCCCTCCCCCCGCTTCTCAACTTTCTTTAATGTGACATGTCACTGTCGTCAGAGCCCCCTGCTTCGCATTTTTAATGTACCATGTCATTTTGCTTAGGGCCCCAGGGAGGTCAGGATCGGCACTGGGTCTTGTAATGACCTGGGGGGAGTGATGGCGGGGAAACTCATGCTATTTTTTTCAATCATGTGCATCCATATTGCAGGGACCAAACATTACATTGAAGCCGCAAGCAGTATTAAATTACTTTTTTCTGAGAGTAATCTCATGTTGTGCAGGGACATTTCTAAACATGTGCCACTACTATAGACACCCAGCAGGTACGATATTTAAAGGAATTTTGGATTTTTTTTTCACTTTAAGCATCATTAAAATCGCTGCTCCGGAAAAAACTGCCTTTTTTAAAACTTTTTTTCCATTGATACATGTTCCCTGGAGAAAGACCCGGGTTCTGAAAGACGTTTTACAACAATAAATTGAATACTGGTCTTCAAAATGATCGTTTTTGAATTTGAACGTTCGAGTCCCATAGACTTCAATGGGGTTCTAAATGTTCGCGCGAACCTGCGGTCTGTTCGGACGTTCTGGTGCGAACCGAATGCGGGTATGACAAATAGGAATAGCTGATCTAGCTTAGCTATACAGTGTATAAATATATGTACAACTCCTAGGGATATATATATATTCTCTACACACTGTAAATTAGGCTAAACTGACTAGCCTGCCTGCTCTATCTATCTATCTATCTGGTAGAAAAGACACCGTCTGTCTATCTCTCTCTAAAGGACTTCTCAGATTAACAAGCCGGAACACACTACACGAGGCCGCCCAGCCTTTTATAGTGTGGGGCGTGTTCTAAAGCCCTGAGCCATAATTGGTCAAAGCCACCCAGGCTTTGGCCAATTATGGCTCTTCGTTTTTTGCGTGCTGTGATTGGCCAAGCCTGCGGGACATACAGCATGCTTGGCCAATCATCAGCGCGCAATGCCGCAGTGAATTATGGGGCGTTGCGCGTCAATCGAATTTGGCGCGAACGACCCGTTTTATTCGAATTTCGACAAACGTACAAGCAGACGATGTTCGAGTCGAACATACGTTCGTATCGAACGCGGAGCTCATCCCTACTGATGACATGATGTTCTCATTGACGAACCCGTCGATCTCTCTTCCAAACCTGATACGTGAATTTGATTCCTATAGTAAGCTGTCCAACCTGAAAATTAACCGACAAAATCTGAAGCGATGGGTGTAGGTGTCCCCCGTCCCATCTGACCGCTCTTAAACAGAGTTTTAACTTGAAGTGGACGGACACGGCCCTCACATATTTGGGGACCTGTATCTCACCACGAATTTCCGATATTTTTAAGCTCAACTTTCCTCCCTTGCTTCAGACGGTCCAGAAACTGCTGAATCAGTGGACCACGGGTCTACACTCGTGGGTCGGGAGATGTAGTATAAATGAAATGTCCGTCCTACCCAAATTCACATACCTCCTGCAGGCCCTCCCCATCCGTATTCCAACTGATTACCTCAGATGGGTCCAATCCGTGCTTGGGACGTTCCTGTGGGTGGGTAAGCACCCTAGGATTCATAGAACAGTCTTCTCACTGCCTAAGACTGCTGGCGGTCTTGACGTACCTGACGTACGCATGTATTACTATGCGGCACAGTTGAATCAGCTTGTGGATTGGTGCCGTCATGAACGGACTAAGCTTTGGCCACTGATGGAGCAGGCGAAATGCAAAGTATTGTTACGGAACGTCCCTTGGTCTCAAACCATACGGCCGAAATACGCTAATAATCACCCCCTGATTGGCAACACCATTAAAGTATGCACAAGGCTGCTGGTCCAGTTTAGCCTGTCGTCGGATGCCTCACCCTTGCGCCCGATCCTGGGCAACCCACTTTTTGCTCCATGCCTCACAGATGCCAAATTTTGTGCCCTACGGGACTCGGGTATGTTCCAAGCCTCGCACTTTGGCGACGTAGGTCGGTGGAGAACTATGGCTGAGCTGATGGATCCATCGGGCCAATTCAGATTGGACTTTATGAGAGCCTATCAGCTTAGTCACTTTCTTCGGACGCTCGCGCCCCCACCTGGCACCGGTCGACCCCTGATGTCTTTGGAGGAGATATGTATGGAATTGGGTCCATTACCACATGTCCTTTCTTTAATGCACACGATACTGATCACACCACAGGAGGACCATCAGATCCCGAGCCTCGATAAATGGGAGAGAGATCTGGAGTGTCACTTTCCGACTGTCCGGAAATGCCATATACTTAGGTTTACACACAAGTCTTCAATTTGCGCTAAGATTCAGGAGACTAATTACAAAACTCTGTCGAGATGGTAAAGGACCCCTGACCTGCTTAACCGACTGTTCCCGTCAGTGTCAGACCTCTGCTGGAGATGTCAGATGGACAGGGGCACTCTACTTCATGTTTTTTGGTCCTGCCCACGCCTACAGACGTACTGGGAGGAAGTCAGGCGCATAACACAAACATTTTCGGATCGTGTGGTTGCGGATGACCCTGCGTACTTTCCTTTACACACGAACGACACCCCAGCGCCGATATACAAGAAGTCGGTTGTTCGCCACTTACTAGACGCAGTGAAGGCGTGTATCCCACTTTGCTGGAAGTCCCCGAACCCACCGACGGTAGCCATGTGGCTAAGGAAGGTGGATGACATTAACAACATGGAAGACCTCGTTCTAACGAAACAAGATAGGAGTGAACAATACTCCCAAACATGGTGTCTATGGAACATTTTTACATATTCCGAGGAGGGTCAGGCCCTCAGAGGCAATCCTTAGACATTGTTACTGGAGGCTGTTTCCACTTAATCTGTGGAATAGCCTACCGGATTAGCCCCCTGGAGTAGACCACCAGATGACGCTGGCTGACCATGCTCGTGATTCCCCCCACCCCCTCCCCCCAACTTCTTCCCTCTCCTCTCTACGCTCTTCCTTCCTCTTTTCTCTTTACTTACTAGTTCTTAGAAATGGGAAAATACAGAGGACTGGACCCACTGAACTCTACCGTACCAATGCACCTTATCGGCTCAGAGCTACTGGCGAGGGCCCTATGGGAGACCTGCTGCTGAGGAGGGAGGGATGATGAGAACTGGAGTCCTTCCCTGGGTTACCTGCTTCCTACCTATTGCAGGGCATGCTGCCGACATTCTGTTTCCCTCTGTCTAAATGTTCTTGATGGTGCTAATTTTTGTATTGCTAATGTTGTGGTTCGTGTGGACCACTTTTCTGCTCTGTATAAATAAACAATTAAAAAAAAAGAACAGAACCAACCAACCTGCCAAATATGGTGAGACAACTTTGCAGGTATTCCCTGACCTGGCAACAGAGACATTGGGGCTGATTTACTACTGTTACTGCGCTGCGCCGGTTCATGCCTTAATTAGTGCGCTGGATGAAGCTTTAATTAGGCGCATGAACCAGCCGCAGCAGCAGCGCAATGCAATTGATAAGTAAAGCCGCCGCCAAACTCCCTGTTAAAGTCTATGGGGGAAATCTGAAGTGTTCATTTTAAAGGGTAATCTGCAAGTTTTGTCCTAAAAAGTGTTTGGGGACCTCAGTCCTGCCCCATGTATCAATGCTTTTTTTATTTTTTAAAACGGCCGTTTTTTCGGGAGCAGTGATTTTAATAATGCTAAAAGTGCAACAATAAAAGTGTAATATTCCTTTAAATTTCGTACCATGGGGGGTGTAATGTCAGCATGTGAAAAAGCGCACTTTTCCTGTGGTTAGAAATGTCTCGCGGCAATAATGAATTGTCGGCTCCCGGCAATTGGGAGAGATTCATTCATAAAACAAAAATAAAAAAAGCGTGGGGGTCCCCCCAAATTCCATTAGAAGGCCCTTCAAGTCTGATATGGGTATTAAGGGGAACCCCATCGTCAATTTAAAAAAAAAATGACGTGGTGTTCCCCCCAAATATCCATACCAGGCCCTTCAGGTCTGGTGTGGAATTTAAGGGGAACTCCACGCCAAATGTAAAAAAAAATGGCGTGGAGTCTCCCCCAAAATCCACACTAGACCCTTATCCGAGCACGTTGACCTGGCCGGCCGCAGAAAAGAGGGGGGGGCAGAGTACGGCCCCCCTCTCCTGAACCGCAGCAGGCCACATGCCCTCAACATTGGGAGGGTGCTTTGGGGTGCCCCCCAAAGCACCTTGTCCCCATGTTGATGGGGACAAGAGCCTCATCACCACAACCCTTGCCCGGTGGTTGTGGGGGTCTGCGGGCAGGAGGCTTATCGAAATCTGGAAGACCCCTTTAACAAAGGGGCCCCCCAGATCCCGGCCCCCCCCTATGTGAAATGGTAATGGGGTACATTGTACCTCTACCATTTCACGAAAAAAAAGTGAAAAGTGTACAAAAAACACAAGAGACGGTTTTTGACAAGTCTTTTAATATCTTCTTCCATCTCCTTCTTTTCTTCTTTCCTTTGGGATTCTTCCTCCATCCTCTTCTTCTCCTTCCGCTGGCCTTCTCGTCGGCATCTTCTTCTTCTTTGCCAGAGGCGCCGCTTCCAATTGAATTCCCCGCTGTGTGCCGGACCACGCCCCCCTCTGACGCCACAGGTAATCTCCTAGGAAAGTCAATGTGTGCTGCATGTGCGTCAGAGGGGGCGTGGTCACATGAGCGTCAGACAACGGGCAATTTATTTGGAAGCCGAGCCTCCGGCGAAGAAGAAGCCGCGCACAAGCTTCCAATTGAATTGCCCGCCGGCTGACGCTCATGTGACCATGCCCCCCTCTGACGCACATGCACCACACGGGGACTTTCATAAGAGTTTGCCCGTGGCGTCAGAGGGGGCGTGGTCCGGCATACGGCGGGGATTTCAATTGGAAGCGGCGCCTCCGGCGAAGAAGATGCGGACCAGAAGGCCAGCGGAAGGAGAAGAAGATGGAAGAACACGCCGGTCAAGATGCGGCACTACAAGACCCAGGAAAGAAGCAGAGGAAGAAGATGGAGGAAGAAACCCGAAGGAAAGAAGAAAAGAAGAAGATGGAAGAATAAAGAAAATATTAATAAAGGACTTGTCAAAAACCGACTCTTGTCTTTTTTTACACTTTACACTTTTTTTTCGTGAAATGGTAGAGGTACAATGTACCCCATAACCATTTCACACATTGGGGGGGCCGGGATCTGGGGGGCTCCAGATTTCGATAAGCCTCCTGCCCGCATACCCCCACAACCACCGGGCAAGGGTTGTGGGGATGAGGCTCTTGTCCCCATCAACATGGGGACAAGGTGCTTTGGGGGGCACCCCTAAGCACCCTCCCAATGTTGAGGGCATGTGGCCTGATGCGGTTCAGGAGAGGGGGGGGCGCATTCTGTCCCCCCCTCTTTTCTGCGGCCGGCCAGGTCAACGTGCTCGGATAAGGGTCTGGTGTGGATTTTGGGGGGGTACTCCACGCCATTTTTTTTTACATTTGGCGTGGAGTTCTCCTTAAATTCCACACCAGACCTGAAGGGCCTGGTATGGATATTTGGGGGGAACCCCACGTATTTTTTTTTAAAAAAAATTACGGCGGGGTTCCCCTTAATACCCATATCAGACCTGAAGGGCCTCTAATGGAATTTGGGGGGACCCCCATGCTTTTTTTATTTTTTATGAATGAATCTTCTCCCAATTGCCGGGAGCCGACAATTCATTATAGCCGCGAGTCAGTTTTAAACATGCTGACATTACACCCAGGGCCACCATCAGGGGGGTACAGGCAGTACATCTGTAAGGGGCCCGGGGGTCCCCAGGGGCCCGAATGGGAACCCCCTAAAAAAATACAATACATTTTTTTTTAGCAGTCCAGAGGTCCCCAGGGCCCCATATGGCAAACCGCCATTTTTTGATTTAATTAAAAAAAATATATATTTAATATATATATATATTTTTTTTTTTATTAAAGGGCCAATGTTTTTTTTAGGGGTCTGGAGGTCCCCAGGGACCCGGAGATCCCCAGGGCTCCAGATGACAACCCCCCTTTTTTTATAAAAAAATTATAATTTTTATATATATTTTTTTATTACTTTTATTTTTATATACATATAAATATACATACATTTATTATTATAATTAAAAGGCCCAGAGGTCCCCAGGGCCCCAGATGAGAACCTTTTTTCTTATAAAAATGATTTAAATTTTTTATATATATATATGTTATTTTTGTTTATATATTTTTTTTATTTATTTTTTATTAAAGGACCCCCTTGTTTTTTTTTTATAAATGTTTATTTCTTTTTTAATATATATTTTTCTTTATTTCTTCTTTTGTAAAGGAACCCCCCGCTTATCAAATCGTGGCAGCCCCCCCCCCCCGCTTCTCAATTTCAGGCGGCAGCACTCCCCCCCCCTCGTTCTCTGCTCCAGGGGGCCCATGCCTGAAGCTGTGTAAGGGGCCCCATAATTCCTGATGGCGGCCCTGATTACACCCCCCCCCATGGTATGAAATTTAAAGGAATATTTCACTTTTATTGTTGCACTTTAACCACTTCCATACCGCGCCTATTCTGGCACTTCTCTCCTTCATGTAACAATTATATTTTCTTCCTTGAAAATTACTCAGGACCCCCAAACATTATATATATTTTATTAGCAGACACCCTAGGGAATAAAGTGGCGGGCATTTCTTATAAAAAATTTCCAACGGTATTTGCGCCAAAATTTTTCTAACGCCTTTTTTATTTTTGCTAAAAAAAAAAACAGTTTCATGAATTAAAAAATTACAAAGCAGTAAAGTTAGCCCAATTTCTAGGGATAATGTGAAAGATAATGTTACACCGAGTAAACAGATACCTAACTTGTCACGCTTTCATATTGCGCACACTCATGGAATGGCGCTAAACTTCGTTATTAAAAATCTCCATAGGCGACGCTTGACTTTTTTTTTCAGGTTACCAGTTTAGAGTTACAGAGAAGGTCTAGTGCTGAAATGATTGCTCTCGCTCTAACGCACGCTATGATACCTCACATGTGGGGTTTGAACGGTGTTTACATATGTGGGTGGGACTTGCATGCGTGTTCGCTTCTGAGTGCGAGCTACTAGGGACAGGGGCCTTTACATTTAGATTTTTTTTTTTTTTTAACATAATATTTTTTTTTTTGCACTTTTTTGTCCCTTTTTTTGTATTAGTTTTCACTTTTCTTCCTATTACAAGGAATGTAAACATCCCTTGTAATAGGACTAGTGTGTGACAGGTCCTCTTGATGGAGAGAGGCGGGGTCAAAGAGACCCCACATGTGTCCTCCAGGTTGGAAAGCATGGAATTGGAAAAAAAAATAAAAAATGATCTCATGCTTTCAGCTGCGATCATGTTCGTTCAGCACAGTGGTGTAGTGTATGGCATGTTCACCTAGCAGCAAAAGGGTTGCTGGTTCGAATCCCGCCCGTGACACCATCTGCCTGGAGTTTGCATGTTCTACCTGTGCCTGCGTGGGCTTCCTCCCACAATCTAAAAACATGCCGGATCCTGTCTAAATAAGCCCTAATATGCAGTAGGATATTTAGGTTTTGTGCTGCCCTAGGCCTGACCAAATTTCTGCACCCCCTAATAGAAAAATGACCCACCCTTCCTGTCAAGGCCACACACTGTTTTTTTATGACCCGCCCAGGAATTTTTAGGGGTCACACACAAGTTCTGTGGGGGGGGGGCACAGGAGTCCCCTAATTGCCTAGTTTTTCTATCACTTCCTGTTTGGCTATGGTGCAGGAAGTGAAGGCTAATCTCCTCAAACGGACAGGGATAATACAAAATAAACTGACAGGGCTTATAACCCTTCCCCCCCAACGCTATCCAAAATGAAAGAAAACAAAAAAGGAAGTGTTGATTATAGTTCCAGTTTAACCCCAAATTTCAGATAATTTTATTGAGCGGCCTAAGAAAATATAACCATGCCAATAGGCCAGGATCCAGCGTTGCTAATATGTATGAATGTGTGTTAGGGACCCCCACAAACACCACCCAATGTAAAATAAACAATTTTCTTGTTTGTTTTGGGGATGCCTGTACCCCTGATAGGGTAAAGACACCTCACAAACGTTGTCACTTTCTACTTAATTCATTCACTTTCTGCCACATAGCCAAACAGGAAGTGAGGGTAAAACCTGATTAATGTCTTGTTGGGGACACCGTTCAATCTAAATAGTTTCCCATTATGGAAATTGCATTTTGCTGTGTACACCCCAAATTAGTAGGGATCTGGACTTTGGGGTCCATTTACTAAAGGCAAATCCACTTAGCACTACAAGTGGACAAGCAAGGAAGAAAAAAAAAAACTTGGCGGGATTGGATGTTAAAACCATCAGTGCTTCCCTTCTGATTTTCATTGACTACGCTTCTACTGCAGAGCGGCTTTGCCTTTACTAAACCCCAAACTAACTAATCATTTGGGGTGTACACAGCAGTGCAATTTGATTTATGGGGACGCTAGTTAGATTGACCTGTGTCCCGAAGAAAAGACCATTGGTAGGGTTTTACCTCACTTCCTGTTCAGCTGTGTGACAGGAAGTGAAGCCAATTTTAAGAAAAGGGACACAAAGCCCAACCTAAAAACACTAGCAGGGGTTCTAACACTCACTTGACTTCCCTCAAACACCCACAATTAGAATAGGATTGTCTTGTGCTAGATTCAAGCACAGTGCTGTAAATCAGCACTTCAAGCCTGTCCACCAATACACCACCCCCCCCTTGAAGGAAGAGGTTGTGTCTTTGAAGCAGCTCCTGTGAAGAACCACACCCCCCCCCCCCTGGAACAGGCCATGTTTGCAGGTTTTCCTGGCTCATCTTACACATGTCAGGGGCTTTAAAAAGACAGTCTGGACAGGGGATCAATTCTAGGAAACAATACTCCCGCCCGTACCCTCCAAGGACTTGTCTTTCCTTTTCTGGTGACTAAACATTGCAGCAAACGTTTCATGCAGTCTAAGCTGGCAGATTGGACTTTTTCCCCAGCAGGGGAAGATCACGAATGCTGAGAAGAGACAAATCACACTTGATGGTTTCAAAAGGCCCAAACTATCCATTCAGCAGGATTACAGCTGGCCAGGTTAAGGAACAAAAATCGGGCGTAGCGTGAAAAAATAATTCATAAAACAAACTTCAAAATTTGAATGGCCAGTAATGGGGTCTTTTATGTGTCTTGTCCAGAGGGACTGCAAGAAGGCTTTCCTCCTCCTCCCCCAACAAGGAGCTCCAACGTGCCTCTGAGGAGAGCAAGCAGGCAGCAAGGAGAGGCCAACAAAAGCTGAGGGGCTGGGGGTTCTCTGTTAGTGGAACCTCAGACCTCAGGGAATCTCGAGAACCGCTGAGGGCGCCCAGGCACCTGCCACCCCAAACTTGAAGAAGGGGGTAAAAAAGTGGGAGGTTGTCCCAAAAAGGTACTTGCGTGAGTGAAAGGTCTCAACCCCGTGGTGAGTCTTCCTCGTCTTCCGCCTGGTCTTTTGGTCACCGTGAAGAGTGTTCTGGTTCCCAGCAAGATCAGGGTGATAAGCCTGCTCCCTGGAAGCGGGGGTGCTTGCCTCTGTGAACCCAGCAAGTAGCCTACAGCAGGGTCAGCCGGCCGGTTGTGGTGGCGACCGCTGCGGGTTTACAGGGTGAGGGGCAGGCATCTACCGCGGATCCAGTTGAGATGGACTGTATGACATCTAGTATGGAAGAAGCTATGGCTAGGATAGCAATGGCTGCCGAGGGAGAGGGCACGCCACGCCATGTGGAGCCTCCTGCTTCTGGACGACCAATCAGCAGTGACTTGGAGGGCATTTCCGCTGTGCGGGAATCTCCCGTGATTGGGACGGAGCCGCGACCGGAAGTGACGTCAGCACGTTACCCGGAACCGGAAGTGATGTCAGCATGTGACCCGGAACCGGAAGTGACGTCAGCACGTGACCCGGAACCGGAAGTGACGTCAGCGGGTGAACTGGAATGGCTGTGGTGACACCCGGAGCTCCATTTCCCGGCCAGGTCCGGTCCTCAGCTTTGGAACAGAATACCTGGGACTTGTGAGTACTTCCCCATCTGCGGGTCTCCCTTCTGAACGGCTCCAGTTTGGGGGGATCACCCTGCGGGACATTTAGAAGATGAATGTTTGGCAATGGATTTTATTAGAAAAGTTAGAAGGTTTCCAGTCTGCAGCTGTGCAGAAGTCCATGTAGGTTCCTATGGAGCCTGTGAAGAGATGGGGGACTCTGGTTTTAATATGGATGATACTCAATTGGCTCAGGAACAGGAAGTTGTGTTGGGGTTGGGCCCCCTTTCGGGTCCTTCAGTATGAGGGGGAGGGCACGAGTCATGAGGAGACTGCCCAGGTTGCGTCAATGGGGGTCCTGAGGGGGTTGGTCCATTTGATGCACCCCAACCTGCGGGAGTTATCACAACCTCTCAGGAAGAGAGCTTGCTCAATGCTTTGAGGGAGGGCAGGTCTTATGCTCAAGTGGCTGGGTAAAGTGCTCCCTTGGATCATAATTTACAGCAAGTTCGGTGCCCGCAATTTCAGGTTCCCCCTGCGCAAGAGCAGCGGGGTGAGAGGGCATGGTCCAGGGGAGGTGGTGGTAACAGAACGCAGGAGGAGGAATGTGGTGCAACTAAAGTTTATTGGTGAAGGTCAGTGCCCGTCCCGAGGAGAGGTCATCGATATGGACTCCTCTCTCTGGAGTAAGGGCGCTGGACCTCTTTGCTCTTTGGTTATCCACCGGAGGTTCAGTAGAGTTTGATTTTAGTTTTATGTCAGTCATCGTTATGGAAATGTTTTTGTTGAATTAAGAACTAGTCAAAAAGGACAGGACCCATGGTCCAAGTCTGTTTGAACCCCCCTGTCTAGGCAGGAGGAGGTCAAAAATGTAACATCCTGGTACGCAATGAATCCCTTCCTCCGGAAGACATTGCGACCTGGTTGACCCGTCATGGCCAGCTCCAGTGCCCCCTTTGGAAGAAGGTGGATGAAAGGGGGATCTGGACAGGGGCCTGGGGGGTTAAGATTAAGTTGAAGAGGCAGGGAAAAATAGCATGGCTCTATCCCTGGGAGTGCTTTCATGGGAGAGACAGAATTTTGGTTTTTTTATCCTGGACAGCCTAAAAGGTGTTTTAGTGCGGGTCCCCCACTCACTTGAGCGCTGAAATGCACTGTTGTGAAGTGCACGCGCTGTGGTGGGAGGGGTCACCTGGCGGACACGTGTGCCCATATTAGATGTAATCTTTGTAACGAGTTAGGTCACCCTTTCAGTCGATGTCCGCAGGCTTATAGGGGTAATTTGCAAGAGGAATCTGGGGTGTCGGAAGGTTCACCTCGGACACTGATTCTGAGATGGAGGGGGGTTGGGGGGGGCAGGCCGCGGGTGCTTCTAGATCTGGTGGTCGGGCTGCCCCTATGCCCCAGAGGCAAGGTTCTTGTCAGGAGGAGGGCGGGGGTTGGTGCAGCTGCCCCTGATCCTCCAGGTCAGAGTGAGTGGACATTGATTCTGAGGTAGAGGGGGTGAGGGCCTCAAAGGCAGGTCTCATCAGGAGGAGGGCGGGGTTGGTGCAGTAGCCCCTGACCCTCCGGGTCAGAGTGGAGTGTCAGGAGGTGGTGGGGTTTTTCCTTGGGGGGCCTCCTGAGTTTTTTGCTGGACTCCTCTGCCTTGGACACCGATTCTGAGTAGAGGGGAGTGAGAGGGTTTGGTGGTTCCCCCTGGGGGGTGGGTGTTGGGGCCAGTCTGTGCTATCCTTCCCCCCCTTTCCTTTTCTCTTCCTGTTGCCCCCTCCTCTCATTCTTGTTCTGTTTCCCCTCCCGCTTTCTTCCCGTTTTGCCCCGCTCTCCTCCCCCCCCCGGGTGGATTCTCATGCGTTGGGTGGTGCAGTAACCCAGGAGGATATGGAGGTGCCCTTGGGTCACAGAAAAGACCTCAGGCCGGGTCAAGTGAAGAGCCCTCAGAGGGTATGAGTGGGTGGGGCCCAGCAGTCGGTGATACTGGTTGGGTAGTGCTTAGGAAGGAATAAGAAGAAAAAGAAAAAAAAAGTAAAAAAGGTGTTAAATGAGTGATGCGGGAGTGGGTTTTGTGCCCTGTTCTAAGCAGGATGAGGGTGCGGGGCCGCAGAGTAATTTGTTATTTTACTAGTCGGTTAATATAGCGGGAATTTTGTTCGGCGATGTTTATGATGTATAGATATGTGGTCTGTTGATGGATTTGGCTAGCTATGACCTGGTGCAGTGGCCAGATGGGGCAGAGGCTGTAGGTTTCTGCAGTTGATGCCAATAGGCTTGCGCAGGTAGTTGGCTAATCCGCGTAAAATATGCCATATATAGTATTTTGTTATTCTTTCTTTTGTTTCTTATGGACCTTAATTATGGGTATGCACCAATAGTGACCCAAAGTGCAATGAGCCGGATAATGGAGGGTGATAAAAGTTTGCCCAACCTGATAGAGGTTAGCACTGGTGAATTGGTTGCGTGTTAGTAGTTTGTGTTTTTCAAGGTTTGTAAATTGAATGTTGGTTTTATAGGAGTGTTATAGTTGTTTAAATGATTATCTTGTATTTGTAAATGTTTGTAAGCAGTGTGAGATTTTCTTGATGTTTCCCCGTTATTTGTAAATTTGGTACCTAATGTCGTGTCTGAATAAACAAAAATTTCCACCAATACACCACCCCCCCCTGTCCACCAATACACCCCCCCCCCCCAACAGGCCATGTTTGCAGGTTTTCCTTCATCTTACACATGTGCTTTAAAAAGACAGTCTGGACATCAATTCTAGGAAACAATACTCACCGCTTTGTCTTTCCTTTTCTGGTGACTAAACATTGCAGCAAACGTTTCATGCATACACACCAGCAAAGACGCTTAGAGACAAATCACACTTGATGGTTTAGGCCCAAACTATTTCAGCTGCAGCTGTTAAAATCCGTAGCGTGAAAAAATATCATAAAACAAACTTCAAAATTTGAAAGTAATTTTATTGGTCCACAAAACAAGGAAAGTGAAACAAAAAATTTAAAACAAACACACAAACAAAAAAACATAAAAAACAAAAATAGACCTAGGTTTATTTCACACAGTAATTGGAATATGGTTCATGCTTTTGAAATAACAGGATAGACCCACAGGATTAAAACATTAGTCATTAACGTCTTGAGAAACATTTTGCTAAATTATGCAGCAGACCAAAACATCAAAGTGAACATCATTAAATCAAACAATTGCCCCCCCCCAAAAAAAAAAAACCTGCTCAAAACCATCTCTGTTTCGCCCCGCCAGCCAGCCAGCAAGTCTGCCCCCTCTCAGGGCAGCTGATATGTGCTCTATCCACGCTTTTTATAACATGTGTGCTAATGAACCAATTGTAAACACATGAAGAAATGTCAGCCTCTAGTTTGTGTGCACTTGTAACTGCTTACACCTGTTAAGGATGTCCTTAAATTACTAAGCCAAAAAACAAGCTTTCTGAGCATGCTCAGAAACATGCAAGTCATTTTGAGGCACAAAAACCCAGCTTAATTTTCTAAGTGTCCGAGCATGCCCAGTTCACTCGAGATGCATTAACAGAATCAAAGCTGCAATGGCGGATGAAAGCATGAGAGCTGTTTGAACTGATGCTTCCCAACCTGAAGGGGAGGTCTTATTGAATTTTTACGTAACAAACATAAATAAGAATAATTAAAACGCCCCGGGCCCTAGTAGCTCGCAGTCAGAAGCGAACACGCACAATTTTTTTTTTATTCAGGTTACCAGTTTAGATTTACAGAGGAGGTCTAGTGCTAAAAGTATTGCTCTCGCTCTTAGGCACGCTATGATACCTCTCACGTGTGGTTTGAACGGTGTTTACATATGTGGGCGGGCCTTAAATGTGTAAGTCCCGCCCACATATGTAAACACCGTTCAAACCCCACATGTGAGGTATGTATCGTAGCGTGCGTTAGAGGGAGAGCAAAACTTTTAGCACTAGACCTCCTCTGTAACTCTAAACTGGTAACCTGAAAAAAAAAAGTGTTGCCTATGGATATTGTCAAGTACTGAAGTTTGGCACCATTCCATGAGTGTGTGCAATATTAAAGCGTGACATGTTAGGTATCTATTTACTCGGTGTAACATCATCTTTCACATTATGGCCATAAATTGGGCTAACTTTAGTGTTTTCTTAATTTTTAACCACTTGAGCCAGACCATATTACTGGTCACTGACCGGGCCAGTTTTTGCGTTTCGGCACTGCGTCATTTTAACTGACAATTGCGCGGTTGTGCGACGTGGCTCCCAAACAAAATTGGCGTCCTCTTTTTTCTCCCACAACATTTTATTTTTTGTTTTGGTGGTATTTGATCACCTCTGCATTTTTCTTAGTCATTGCCCACCGCTCTGTCGGCATTTCAGCGCCGGACCTCATCGTGTCAACATCAAATGGAAGAAGACAGCGAAGAGAAGCCCTGGCCCCAGCGGAGGAGCCAGGCAGAAGCGGAGGGCACCGGAGAAGCCCGCGGGTGTCGCCCCACGGCGGAAGACAGCGGAGAGAAGCCCTGGCCCCAGCGGAGGAGCCAGGCAGAAGAGGCCATCGAGAGCCCCCCCCGGCAGAAAACGGCAAAGCCCGG
>JAJQKJ010000739.1:45000-229598 GCA_029574335.1 Rana kukunoris | reverse complement strand
GGCACTAATAACTCCTGAGATCTTTTCAGTGCCCCGCCATGTGCCTTTGGGCGTAGGGTGGCTAGATAAAATCATTACATTCATGTATTACATGAGCCAGGGACCTTTATTGGATACTTCATATGGAAGGATACTGATGATCATTAAGTGTTCCTACTTGAATCTGTTTACACAGGTAGAGGACATTACAAGTCTATTCAATGCTTAGCTCCGGCTATTGAAATGTTAAGTGAGGTTGGCTCTTAACAAAGTGTGGACTACATTCTGTGGAAAGGTTGTTAATTGGCATCGGCTCCTGAGATACCTTTTCATTGTGTGCCCTGTGTTAACGTCTCTCTTCAGATGTATTGAATTAGCATGGCAATTGTATTTTGTTTGAATTCTATTGATAAAGGAATGTGATAGGTCTCGTCAGTATCGGTGCCGAAATGTCTAGCTACTGATTAGATAATTAGCTCACCTGAATGTCATTAGCAAAGGAATGTGTGGATGGAGAGTTCATTGTTTCTGTGATTAACTTTAACATGCTGTACTAGATATATAAGCAAGCTAAGAAACCAATAAAGTGTTCATTCATTTGGAAACAAGTACAGAGCTTGTGTCTCGTCTTGATTATGGGAAATGGAATGGATCGTGTATGCAGGATTGTCGCAGTGTGTCGGATAACCACTTAAGACCCGCACCAAAATGCAGGTAAATGACCAGGCCCCTCTTTGCGATTCGGCACTGAGTCGCTTTAACTGACAATTGCGCGGTCGTGCGACGTGGCTCCCAAACAAAATTTGCGTCCTTTTCTTCCCACAAATAGAGCTTTCTTTTGGTGGTAATTGATCGCCTCTGCGATTTTTATTTTTTGCGCTATATACAAAAATAGAGCGACTTTTTGTTATAAGAAAAATCAAATAAACTAAATTTTAGTCAATCATTTAGGCCAAAATGTATTTAGCCACATGTCTTTAGTAAAAAAAAAAAATCGCAATAAAAAAAATTTAGCTACCTAGCGGGAACAGCGACACTAATTCAGCGATCAGAAAAATGATCGCTTAGTGACGCTGGCAATAGGGAGTGAAAGAGTTAACTAGGGCGGTGATCAAGGGGTTAAAAATGTATATGGGGGGGTACGGGGGCTACCCTGAACCTAACACTAACTGCCTGTCACACTGCCTGTCACACTGACACTAAATACAGTAATCATACATGTATGATTACTGCATTCAGTGACACTGTGAAAGGGGGGAGGGGGGGCGATCGCAAAGAGGTTAATGTGCCTATGTGTAGTGTGTGTCAGTGTAGTGTTGTGCAGACTTACTGTGCGATGTGACCTCTCCTCAGCGGTGGTTGAAAAAAAACGCTGAAAGAGAGATCACATGACTTCCTCCTCCTCCTCTTTACACAGGAGGAGGAAGTGACAGGGCGGGGGAGCGCGCGGATTGGGGCGGACAAAAACGAATAGCCGCCCCCTCATCTCGGATCGCTCGGCCAGCTACGGGGACCGCCGCATGTACCAGGGGGAGTCCCGATCGGACCCCTGACCCACCTCAAGGCACCAACATATATATATATACGTTGATGTGCCTGTCGGTGCCATTCTGCCGACGTAAGTGTACATGTGGTGGTCCATAAGCAGATCAGCTTGTCGTGGGTGGATGGAAGTTCGTAAACGGTGGTGACCGTTACAAATACATTTCATATTTATCATCTCTTCATAAAGTCCATCCAGTTCCCCCAATAAAAGAGAATCGTACAATCCCATCTACACAATCCTATCCCTACAGATGATCCAATTTCCTCCAGCAGGGCAAATGGGGGGAGGAATGTTTGTCATTGATGATTTATTTGTAGAATAATGGAGAGTATTGGGGTGTCAGAGGAGATTCCTCAATGATCTGAGATGTAAGAAAACAGAGGAATCCCAGGAAGACCCGGAGGACTCTGACAGATCTAATCTGAAGATTTCTGGGATCCTTATAGAGGTGTATATGTTATATGAGGGGGAGGGGAGTACACTGTGACCTGACTGGGATCCTTATAGAGGGATATATGTTATATGAGGGGGAGGGGAGTACACTGTGACCTGACTGGGATCCCTATAGAGGGATATATGTTATATGAGGGGGGAGGGGAGTACACTGTGACCTGACTGGGATCCTTATAGAGGGATATATGTTATATGAGGGGGGAGGGGAGTACACTGTGACCTGACTGGGATCCTTATAGAGGGATATATGTTATATGAGGGGGGAGGGGAGTACACTGTGACCTGACTGGGATCCTTATAGAGGGATATATGTTATATGAGGGGGAGGGGAGTACACTGTGACCTGACTGGGATCCCTATAGAGGGATATATGTTATATGAGGGGGGAGGGGAGTACACTGTGACCTGACTGGGATCTGTATTCTGTCTGTACAGGAATTGGTGTTCAGGAGGAAATATTCACCCGGATGGGATCTGATCTTCTCCTCCCCGTCAGACGTCATCTCACCCTCAACCATCCAGATACAGAGAGATGTGACCGGATTACCTGGTTCTATAAGAAATCTACTGGACTCTGGAAACAAATAGCTGAACACGGGAGATGTGATCCGTCTGATCGCAGACATTTCCCCAATACGAGGATATCAGTGAATGGAAGTCTCATCATATCCAATGTGACTCTGGAGAACGACGGGAGATACAGGGTGTATATATACAACTCTACAGCAGAACTTATACAGACAGATCATTACATCCTCCATGTAGAAGGTAAGTCCACCCATCCCCCACCCCCAGTCCTAGCAGTGTCCCCCCCCCCCCGCTCTGTGTCTTTATATCCATACATTATATAGTAGAAGATCTGGGAGAGACGTATGTGTATTACAACCCTGTTAAAGTCTATGGGACTCGAACGTTTGAAATCTAAAGTGCTAATTTTAAAGGCTAATATGCAAGTTATTGTCCTAAAAAGTGTTTGGGGACCCGGGTCCTGCCCCAGGGGAGTGTTTGGGGACCCGGGTCCTGCCCCAGGGGAGTGTTTGGGGACCCGGGTCCTGCCCCAGGGGGAGTGTTTGGGGACCCGGGTCCTGCCCCAGGGGAGTGTTTGGGGACCCGGGTCCTGCCCCAGGGGAGTGTTTGGGGACCCGGGTCCTGCCCCAGGGGAGTGTTTGGGGACCCGGGTCCTGCCCCAGGGGGAGTGTTTGGGGACCCGGGTCCTGCCCCAGGGGACATGTATCAATGCAAAAAAAAGTTTTAAAAACTGCAGTTTTTTGGCAGCAGTGATTTTAATAATTCCTTTAAGTGAAACAATAAAAGTGAAATATTCCTTTAAATTTCGTTCCTAGGGGGGTGTATAGTATGCCTGTAAAGTAGTGCTTGTTTCCTGTGCTTAGAACTGTCCCTGCACAAAGTGTAATTTCTGAAGGGAAAAAAGTCATTTAAAATCACCCATGGCGGCTAAAATGAATTGTCGGCTCCCGGCAATACAGAGAAAAGTCATTCATAAAAAAAAAATGTGTGGGGGTCCACAGCATTTTTAAAAAAAAATTGGGGTGGAGTTCTACTTAAAATCCAAATCAAAAACCCCGAAGGGCCTGGTACTTGAATTTGGGGGGACCCCCACGCATTCTTTTTTTATGAATGACTTTTCTCTGTATTGCTGGTGTCCGACAATTCATTATAGCCGCGCGTGATTTTAAATTACTTTTTTCCTTTAGAAATTAAATTTTGTACAGGGACAGTTCTAAGCACAGGAAACAAGCGCTACTTTACAGGCATACTATAGACACCCCCCTAGGTACAAAATTTAAAGGAATATTTCAATTTTATTGTTTCGCTTTAAGCATTATTAAAATCACTGCTCCTGAAAAAACTGCAGTTTTTTAAAACTTTTTTTGCATTGATACATGTCCCCTGGGGCAGGACCGAGGTCCCCAAACACTCCCCTGGGGCAGGACTCGGGTCCCCAAACACTCCCCCTGGGGCAGGACCCGGGTCCCCAAACACTCCCCCTGGGGCAGGACCCGGGTCCCCAAACACTCCCCTGGGGCAGGACCCGGGTCCCCAAACACTCCCCCTGGGGCAGGACCGGGGTCCCCAAACACTCCCCTTGGGGCAGGACCCGGGTCCCCAAACACTCCCCTTGGGGCAGCAGGACCCGGGTCCCCAAACACTTTTTAGGACAATAACTTGCATATTAGCCTTTAAAATTAGTACTTTAGATTTCAAACGTTGGATCCCCAAAGACTTTAACAGGGTTCTAAAGTTCACACAAACTTTTAGTCTGTTCGCAGGTTCTAGTGCGAACCGAACCCAGGGGTGTTTGGCTCATCCCTAATTACAATGTACAGAATATCTCTCACACAGATGAGATTGTATAGAGCTGTGTAGGGATCAGACGAATACCCCCCCATTCGGTTCGCACCAGAACCTTCGAACGGACCGAACATTTGCGCAAACATTTAGAACCCCATTGACATCTATGGGACTCGAACGTTCGAATTCTAAATTGCTCATTTTAAAGCCTAATATGCAAGTTATTGTTGGAAAACGTCTTTGAGAACCCGGGTCTTGCCCCAGGGAACATGTATCAATGGAAAAAAAAGTTTTAAAAACGGTTGTTTTTTTCGTTTATCCCCCCAAACATGAGCCAAGACTTCATGAAGAGGGTACCAGGCATAGAATAGCTTTTTTGAGAGGCAGGTTCTTATATACACCAAAAGGAATACTTGCAGTAATCGGAGGGACAATGACACACTCCACCCACAACATCATACAATGGTTTACTAACGAGCCTCCCCTTCAATACACCTCTTTTAGGAGACAGACGTTCTGTCTCCGTTATAATCCACATGAGTTAATTACTAGTCATTTACCCAGACGATGTGACTTAGAGATAAGCTCTTCTCACCTGCTAAACAATACACATCTATCAACAATAGAAATTCACACAATGAACGGTTCTTGAGAGCCAGACCAAGGTTCATTTACATGACAGTAGCAGACGACATTACCACAGCAAGCTTTTATTGTACACCCGCCCTCCCTGTGCATGGGAGATATTGAGATCCGTTAAGGAATAAACCAATTATCTCCAGGCAGAGAGCACACACTTTTCCCAAAAGTTGGAACACCCCTTTCCACACAAGGTATCCCTGCCATTACATATCCCCTGATAGCCCCGATCTGGGGGACCAACATATCCAAATTTCACCCAGATCGGTCCATGTGTTCTTAAAAAACAAACCGAACCTATGAAAAAATACAGAATAAAGTCTATTTTCTTCACAATACTCCCCCTTAGTCCCATGGGTCGGCATGTCCGGGTCAAAATTATACTTCCAAGTCGGTTTGGCGGGAAAACCCATCCGCATTGCCGTTCTGCTTGCCCGGGCGGTATTGCAGTGTAAAGTTGTAGGGCTGCAATGCTAGACCCCAGTGCAGCAACCGGGGATTGTCTCCAGAGACTCGGCTGAGTCAGATTAGGGGGTTGTGGTCAGTGAGGAGGGTAATAGCACAGCCATAAGGTACGGTTGGAGCTTCTTTAAGGCCCATACTAGAGCCAGGCATTCCTTTCCCATGGTGGCATAGCTGACCTCCCGAGGTAATAACTTGCAGCTGAGGTATGCCACCAGGTGCTCCATGCCATCTTAAGTCCCTGGAATGCCTTTGCACACTCCGAGAACCAGGCTACCTGCTTGGATAAGGACGAACTTTCTATAATACCCGGCGGTGCCTAGGGACGCCAATACCTGCGTCTTGTTGAGGGGCTGGGGCCAATTGGCTATGGCCTCTACTTTTGCGGGTTCGGGGGACTGTTTCCCAGACCCTACTCTAGGCCCTAGGTATTGAACCTCTGCCATGCCCCATGGCAGTTCTCGGGTTTCAGGGTGAGATTAAGTTTCTCCCCCAACTTGCTCTAGGTTACCTTGGATAGCTGCCAGCAGGTCGGGTAAGGGGAGTCCTTCACTAGCGTCAGTGGATGGGGCACAGATAGCGGCCACGTCCTCGGAGCGCTCAAAGTATGGTTTCAACATGTTCACATGAAAGGCTTGTCTGATTCTTTCATCCGAACATTTGGCCACAATATAGGTGGTGTTGCTAATCCGTTCCACCACTTTAAATAGCACATGCCACGCCACCTGTAGCTTGTCCTTTTTGGATGGTCTAAGGGCTAATACTTTTTGCCCTACTTCCAGGTTCTTATCTCGTGCTCCCCGGTCATACCATGGTTTCTGTCGTTTCTGGGCTGCCTGTAGGCTCTCCCGAACTGATTCGGTCAGTGCCTGCAGGCGGTCCCGGAACTCCAGCACGTACGGCAAAACCAGGATCCCTTCCTCTCGTGTGTTGCCCTCCCAGTGCTCCCATATGAGGTCCAAGGGTCCCCGGACTTTTCTCCCATATAGGAGTTCGAAGGGGGTGAACTCGGTCGACACCTGGGGCACTTCCCGGTTGGCAAACAGGAGATGGATTAGAAATATCTCCCATTGACCGCAGGACTCTGTGAACGCTGTGGGCATCTGCTTAAGCATGCCCTTGAAACTTTCACAGAGGCCGTTGGTCTGGGGGTGGTAGGGGGAGCTAAATAACGGTTTCACCCCGCAGCTCTGCCATAACTGTTGAGTGACAGTTGCCGTGAACTAGGTTCCCTGATCTGAGAGTATTTCCCGGGGGAATCCTACTCGAGAAAAGATCCTGACTAGAGCCTCTGCTACCATCCTCACCTCAATGTTGGGAAGCGCCACAGACTCAGGGTACCTGGTGGCATAGTCCACCACCGTGAGGATGTAGCGATTTCCGGAGGCACTGGGTTTGTTGAGGGGCCCAATCAGGTCTACTACCACCCGGTAGAATGGTTCCTCTATTATAGTTAGGGACCGTAACTTGGCCTTGGGGTGGTCCCCCCGTTTCCCTGCAGTACGTCTGCAAATCTTTTGATATCCCTGGCCAGAAGAATGTCTGGGTAAGGCGGTCCTTAGTTTTCTTGATACTAGTCATGTGCACAACAAAAATGTTCTTATTTTTTTCTTCTGTTTCGTCTCGTTCCGTAGGTTCGTAAAGATTCGTAATTTCGTAAGACGCAAGTTTCCCTATTCGGATCCGTTCGTATTTTCGTAACAGTTTTATTTTCGTTTATACTGAATGATTCGTAATTCTGTCTAATTTATTTTCATTGATTCGAAATTCGTAATTTTGTTAGATAATAATTTTCGTTTAATGGATTCGTAATTTTGTACTTTCGCAAATACATAGCAACACGCGGCTAATCCATATTAAGATAGACTTTCTCTTAAGCCCTGTACACACGGTCCGACTTTTTGCCAACAAACGTCAAAATGAGCAGTTTCCCAAAAATCTGACCGTGTGTACGCTCTATCGGACAAACTTTTTCGGTTTCAAAAGTCTGGCCAACTCCCTTCAGACACAAATCCACGGAAAAGTTTGTTTGAGATCCGATAGTGTGTACAAGGCTTTACACTGTCCAATGTGACTCAGCACAAAAGAGATAAGCTGATTGGCTAAGATATTAAGTAAGAAAGATACATCACTCACTAACTACACTGCCCAGTGTCCATTCAAAAGAATGATACAAGTACACAAATTTACGAAAAGAAAAAAGAAATGGATTTACAAAACACACAAATGAAAATACGAACATACGAATGAAAATACAAACAGACAAAGGATTTAAAATACGGAATGCAAATCGTTCGTTATAGATGTAATTTTCGTTCTTTTGCTTTTCCGGTGTTTCGTATTTTAGTAAGATTGTTAAATCATACGTTCGTATTTTCGCTTGTTCGTTATTTTGCTTATTCCAAATTCCGTAATTTTCGTATTTTGGGTCTTTCAGCTTTTCGGATGTTCGAATTGATACGAATGTACGAATACTAAGAAATTCATACGAAAATCCATTTGTTACGAACGGGAACGCACATGTCTACTTGATACCCAGATGACCGGCTAGCGGGATATCATGGCTGAGCTTTAGAAGCTCTGCTCTGTATTTGCGGGGTACAACTAGCTGCCTATTTATAACTTGGGCTGCTACACTTCCCACTTCCCCTGTGACCCTATATAGCAGTCCCTTGTCCCAGTGGAAGTTCTCTTGAGCATTACCTTCCTTAGGAGTACTTACGGCCTTCCTGTAACCTGCTAAGGTGGGATCTGACTGCTGGGCTTGGCCATAGTCTTGTGGAGTGGGTGGGAGCTGTGGTGGCTCAACGTGATTGGCACTGCGCTGACAAGCCGTTCACCTCTGCAGCCAAGGGTTCGGATCCCGGTCTCGGCTACATGTGAATTGAGTTTGGTGGTCTCAGCCCGGCTCCCGGTGGATGTGCTATGCAAGGTACGCCTGTGCTTAGTACGCCCACCCCCCCAAAAACCACCACACTTGCACGCACACGAAATTGGTTTAACACACACGCACTTTGGCCATGAGGTCTCCTAAAATAAAGAGAGGCGAAGGACCAACGGGGCTGGCTGGGTGGGCTAGACCCCCTCACTCCCTCATAGGGGGAGTCCCTCTGCCCCGTTGGGGTCCCGTTGGGCCCCAGTCGGGCTCCCAAGTGGAGCAGGTAGGGTGGGGTGAGTGGGAGGCCCCCCTCACACCCGCCATTGCCACAGAGTTTTGCTCCGGGGGGGAGGGTCTGCCTACTCCCAACTCCTGCAGTCCGGCTCCTCTCTCTCGAGTTCACGCACAAAATACACTTAAAAAAATAAAATAACCTGGGGACCTCTGAGCCTTAAAAAAAAAAAAGTCTTGTGGAGTGCCCCAGAAGGGGATATGGTCAGGGCATACTACGGGGTTTTCGGTTCCTACCGGTGGTTCCTCTGAGTGCGTCTGTCCATCTCGGCGGGCTTGCGCCCTGGTAGTCACAGGGCAGTTTCCAGTGGGATCTGAAGTAAGCAGCTGTGAAGTTAGGCACCCAAATCGTTCCCCAACAATACTTCCGCAGGTAGGCCTGACATAATGCCTACTTCCATCTGCTTGGCTCTGGTGCCCCAATTTAACTGCACTTGGGCTGTGGGTAGTTGGTGGATTGAGCCTCCTGCCACTATTACTGCAACAGTCCTGTTGGTGCGCGCCTTTGCAGATATGGTGTGAGGCTGCACCAGAGTGAGGGTGGCCCCAGAGTCTCGTAGTGCCTCAGCCTCCTTTCCATCTACTGTGACCCATTGTCTGTGGTGCACCCAGTTGTCCCCCTCAGCTTGTGCTAAGTTCACCTCATGTAGGACGGTCCATTGCTCAGACTCAGGGCTGTGGTCTTCCAGCGGCTCATGCTGATAGTGATGGACGCTGGAACACTCTGCTGTGTGAACTATGATATCAAGAATTGTAATTACATGCCATTGTTGAACAGTGGTAGAAAGATTGGGCCTTTGTTGCTGGCGCTGGTGCCACAACTTTGTAAGCCCTCACAGTTACTCTTGGTGGGCACAAGAATGGGCCCTGCTGTGAAATTTCAGATCAATAATTGTAATTACATGCCCCTGTTGAACAGGGGCAGAAAAATTGGGCCTTTGTTTGTGGTGGTTCTGGTGCCACAACACTGCAACCCCTCACAGATACTCTAGTTGAAGTGCAGGAATGAGCCTTGCAAAGTATTGCATCAAAAATTGTAATTACACGCCCCTGTTAAAAAGGGGCAGAAAAATTGGGCCTTAGGCACTGGTGCTGGTGCCACAACACTGCAACCCATCACAGATACTCTAGTTGGAGCGCAGGAATGAGCCCGCTGCAAAGTATTGCATCAAAAATTTATATTACACGCCCCTGTTAAACAGGGGCAGAAAAATTGGGCCTTAGCCACTGGTGGCGGTGCCCAGAACCAAAAATCTTCTTACAAGTAGGGTTGAGTGAACTTTTGGATTTTTGGTACCCATACCCAAACCCGATAATTTACTGTAAGTTCGGGTTCGAGTTCGGTGTTTGGCAATGTAATAGCGCGCTGCAGGGTAGCCAATCAACATTTGTTTAACTTGTGTGACCTAGAAGCCATTACAGCCATGCCTACTAATGGCATGGCTGTGATTGGCCAGTGCAGCATGTGACCCAGCATGTGACCCAGCCTCTATATAAGCTAGAGGCACACAGCACAGCTCGTCACTCTGCTTTAGATAGGGTAGGGAAAGGCTGGTGCTGCTGCTGCTCTGAGGGAGAGAATTAGATAGGAGTCAGACTCAGTCCTGCTTCAGAAATCAAATTACTCAGCAATCTACATAGCACAGCAAGTCACTCTGCTTTAGTTACTTTAGGGAAAGGTTCCTGGTGTTGATTTTAGGGAGAGAAATAGATAGGAGTTAGTCCTGCTTCAGAAATCAAATTACACCAGCACTGCATATCTTACTGTGAGATACACACTTTAGATACTTTTCTTCTATTGTGCTATTCAAAAAACACCCATTTAGGGCAAGATCCTACATTTAGATCCTACATCCTACATCGTCCTCCTAGGTCAAGATTATTATTTTATAGGATAGTCACTCAGCATCAGCAAAGGCAGTCTCCAAGGGATCTGACACTTCAAAAAAAATTATTCAGTTACATCAGCATCAGGTGCTTGGTAGCTGGTGGTGATCCAAGCCTAATTCATTTTTATGCAGGTCAGTCGATCGACCGTAGCCAGTAGCTCAATTGTGTACTGGGCAAGCTCTGGCCAGTGATCCATCAGCAAGACCCAGTAAGCGTGAGGATTTTCGGTGGGAAAGGTGTCCAAGTCTGATCTTGCCCCTAGGTATTCCCGCACCATGTAAACCAGACGCTGGCGATGGTTGCTGGAACCAGTCATACCTTGGGGCTGCGGACTAAAAAATTGTCTGAATGCATCGATCAGATGGCCACCTTCTCCACCGCTCCTTCTGTGACTGACCGAAGCCTCAGCAACACATTGTCCAGGACCAGGATTTTGTAACCCCCAGTCTCTGGGAACGCGTTGCGCAGACCTTTCTGCAGGATCTCCCGAAGATGTTTCATCTTATGCTCCCTCTGCGCCGGCAAGATAAGGTCCGCAACCTTACCCTTGTAACGTGGATCAAGCAGGGTTGCAAGCCAGTAATGATCGCTCTCCTTGATACCACGAATACGAGGATCCTTATGCAGGCTTTGCAGGATCAGGGAGGCCATACAACATAGGTTTGCTGAGGCATTCGGTGCGGAGTCCTCTGGGTCACTGAGGACGACATGATCCACAGCCACCTCGTCCCAGCCACGTACAAGTCCATGGGTTTCTTGGGACTGTAATTGATCCCTTGAAGATGGCTGCTGATGCTAAGTGCTAGGCTCCACCTCCATGCTGACACAATCCTCCTCCTCGTCCTCTTTCTGTGTGATATGTGGGCAAGCAGGAATACTGTCTGGATAAAGGGGGCCTTGAGAGGTAAGGAAGTCCTCCTCTTCCTCCCTCTGTTCTGCCTCAAGAGCGTGTGCTCCAACATGTGAATAAGAGGGACAGTCTCACTGATGAATGCACTGTCACTGCTCACCATCCTCGTGGCCTCCTCAAATGGTAACAGGACAGTGCATGCATCCCTGATCAAGGCCCACTGGCGTGGGGGAAAAAACTAAGCTCCCCTGACCCAGTTCTGCTGCCATATTGGCACAGATACTAATTAATGGCCCTCTGCTGCGTGTGCAGCCGCTGCAGCATGGCCAACGTAGAGTTCCACCTGGTGGGCATGTCAAAGATTAGGCGGTTCTTGGGCAGGTTGTATTCCTTTTGGAGGTCTGTCAGCAGAGCAATGGCATTATATGACCGTCGGAAATGCACACAGAGTTTCCTGGCCTGCTTCAGGACATCCTGTAAGCCTGGGTACCTGCCCAAGAACCGCTGCACCACCAAGTTAAGGACATGAGCAGGGCACATGGGTCAGTTGTCCCTTTCGCGGGGCGGAGAGGAGGTTGGTGCCATTGTCGCTAACCACCATTACTTGCTTAAGCTGGCGTGGTGTTAACCACCTCTGAGCCTGCCCCTGCAGAGCTGACAGAACCTTTGCCCCAATGTGGCTCCTGTCCCCCAAGCACACCAGCTCAAGCACCGCATGGCATCTCTTTGCCTGCGTACCTGCGTAGCCCCTTGAACACCTACGGAGCACCGCTGGTTCCGAGGACACATCAGCACAAGAAGGGGCCACAGAGGAAGGAGAAGAGGAGGGGGTGGAGGAGAGAGGTGTGTCACAACCAGGAGTAGAATTTTGGAGGCGTGGTGGTGGAACAACCTCCAACACAACTGTACCTTGTCCTGCGTCCTTCCCAGCTGCCAGCAGAGTCACCCAATGTGCCATGAAAGATAGGTAACGTCCCTGTCCATGCCTGCTGGACCATGAGTCAGCGGTAATATGCACCTTACCACTGACCGCCCTGTCCAGCGAGGCATGGACATTGCCTTCCACATGGCGGAAAAGAGCCGGAATCGCCTTCCGTGAGAAAAAGTTGCATTTGGGAACTTCCCATTGAGGTACCGCACATTCCACAAACTCACAGAAGGGGCAGAATCTACCAACTGAAAAGGCAGCAGTTGCTAGAAATTTATCTAAGCTAGCATTCAACCGCTGGGCATGTGGATGGCTGGGAGAGAACTTCTTTTGGTGCTGCAGCAGCTGGGGCAGAGAAATTTGCCTGGTACAATCTGCCATCGGTGTACCGATAGTAGATTGCGCGCATGTACTAGGCTGTGACACACCTTATTCTACACCTTCAGTCCATCAGTGCAGGCTTCAGAGAGGACATCATCCCAGCTGATGAGGGGCAAGGGGAAGTCCGCTTTGTTTTTTGGTGTGGGTCTTTGAGGTACGCTTGCCAACAAAATGCATTGCAGGTCGACATATGTCTGGTCAAGCATGTGGTGCTGCCCTTAAGCTGGCCCCTTTAGGGCATCCTGCCTAGTTGGAGATGTGCCTGTGCCTCTTCCTCCTCCTCTCTCCTATCAGGCACCCACGTAGAGTCAGTGACCTCATCACCCCCTCCCTCCTCATCACTGTAGAAAACCTGGCAGTATGCTGCAGCTGGGGAAGATGACTGCCAGATTGCTGTCCTTCTTGGACAACCCCTCTCTCTGGGCTCACGTTACTGCCTTCCTCTATCTGTGTTCCATCATCGGAGCCTTCGAAATGCATGAGGATGCAGCATGTACCCAACACTGTGGTCAAACAGTTCGGTGGACTCCTCAGGAGGACATGGTGGGGCTAGGGAAGGAGTAAGTGATGCCATTGAGCAGAGGGAAGAGGACGCCTTGG
Source organism: Rana kukunoris (assembly GCA_029574335.1). Lineage (NCBI taxonomy): Eukaryota > Metazoa > Chordata > Amphibia > Anura > Ranidae > Rana > Rana kukunoris. Next base: position 216,388 of record JAJQKJ010000739.1, on the reverse strand, counting down.
CAGCTGCTTTTCCAGACAAAGTACCCTGAGCCTGGGTGAGAGACAATGAGGAGGATGAGGAGGATGAGGATGGCTTGGTCATCCACTCTACACGGCCAGCTGCCGAAAACAAGGAGAAGCGTGTCCCCATGGCCACGTGCTGATGAGGATGCACGGTATCCACCACCAGCACTGTTGCCTCTAGACGCAGAGTCTGCTTGCCCTCGTGACTCTCTGCCTCTCCTTGTTGTCCTTCCAAACATATTAAAGGCCTGCAGAGGAAAATGGCTCAGGACACCAGCATCCTGCTCATAGCGGGGAGATTGCCCACAACCTGGCCTGTTAACTCCGAGGTTGACCATTGGGATGGGGGGGTACCGGGGTATGGGGGAAAGCCACATCGTAAAAACATGTTAACACTACACGTCAATCTGTTATGCACGATGCTGTTACATCTGCCTCTTTATTGCCCCTATCTCTTCTCTTTTCCCGCACAGACAAGTGACCACGCAGTGTAATACTTTGTATGTTACCACCCGCAGTTAGCTGTAATAATGTACTGTATGTATGTCCTGTTCATTTTGCTCAATAAAAGCTTTTTGAAATAAAAAAAAAGGCCTGCAGAGGACAAAGGCAGTACATACACCACGTAGCTTTAGGTGCAAACTGTAGAGGACACGGGCAGTACACACCACGTAGCTTTAGGTGCAAACTGCAGAGAACACGGGCAGTACACACCAAGTAGCTTTAGGCGCAAACTGTAGAGGACACGGGCAGTACACACCACGTAGCTTTAGGCGCAGACTGTAGAGGACACGGGAAGTACACACCATGTAGCTTTAGGTGCAGACTGTAGAGGACACGGGCAGTACACACCATGTAGCTTTAGGTGCAGACTGTAGAGGACACGGGCAGTACACACCATGTAGCTTTAGGCGCAAACTGTAGAGGACACGGGCAGTACACACCACGTAGCTTTAGGTGCAGACTGTAGAGGACACGGGCAGTACACACCATGTAGCTTTAGGTGCAGACTGTAGAGGACACGGGCAGTACACACTACGTAGCTTTAGGTGCAAACTGCAGAGGACACGGGCAGTACACACCATGTAGCTTTAGGTGCAGACTGTAGAGGACACGGGCAGTACACACCATGTAGCTTTAGGTGCAAACTGTAGAGGACACGGGCAGTACACACCACGTAGCTTTAGGTGCAAACTGCAGAGGACACGGGCAGTACACACCAAGTAGCTTTAGGCGCAAACTGTAGAGGACACGGGCAGTACACACCACGTAGCTTTAGGCGCAGACTGTAGAGGACACGGGCAGTACACACCACGTAGCTTTAGGTGCAGACTGTAGAGGACACGGGCAATACACACCACGTAGCTTTAGGTGCAGACTGTAGAGGACACGGGCAGTACACACCATGTAGCTTTAGGTGCAGACTGTAGAGGACACGGGCAGTACACACTACGTAGCTTTAGATGCAAACTGCAAAGGACACAGGCAGTACACCACGTAAAAATACTGCAGCTAGCACAATCACCTGCCTTCCAGTAAATTAGGAAGAACTGATCTTAACCACAACAACACACTACACAAGGCTGACCTGTAGGCGGCCTTATATAGTGTGGGGCGTGTACTAAACCCCCTGAGCCATAATTGGCCAAAGCCACCCTGGAATTACCCAAATATGGCTTTCCGTTTTTTTGCAAGCTCTGATTGGCCAAGCATGCGGGTCATAGTGCATGCTTGGCCAATCATCAGCCATCAATGCACTGCGATGCCGCAGTGAATTTTGGGCCGTGACATGCCATCCGTAACATTCGTATTTTGACGAACTGTTGAACTCACGTTCGACTCGAACACAAAGCTCATCCCTAGCGCTCTGTATGGGGGTCACATGACTGAAGAAAATGGGTGTAATGTTAGTGGGGGAGGGGATTTAGTGTTTGGGGGAGGGTGCACACAGACACAATCTATCTCCTCCAGTCTCCAGGAAGATGTCTGCACACCTGTTTATAGGTAAGGATGGGGGAGGGGCATGCTGTGTATATATTGGGCCTTATCAATGGAAATGATTGTCTCTTTCAGTTGCAGTATCGGTTCCGCTCCTCCATGTCTCATGTCTCCGGAATGACAGCGCTGAGATCTCCTGCAGGGTGGAGGCGGGGACTAAGCCGAATATCAGCCTATCTGTGATTGGAGGATCCCAGGAGAATTATTCCACTTCTGCCAATAACATTACAGCCATTGTGGAGTCACCGGGGCTCTGGAACATCACCTGTACAGCGGAGAATGGGGTCAGCAAATCAGAGGAGAGCAGATCCGGGGTCACCTGTCCAGGTGAGGAGAGATCGGGGGATGGACACAGAGCCATTTAAACAGAGCAGGTGGGAGGGGCCAAAATCAGATAAACACAGAGCTCCGCCTACTAAACAATCCTGCGAGGACTCAGAGTGACATCACTGACACAATTAGGTCATGACCCCTAAATGGTCTATGACATCACTGACACAATTAGGTCATGACCCCTATATGGTCTATTACATCACTGACACAATTAGGTCATGACCCCTAAATGGTCTATGACATCACTGACACAATTAGGTCATGACCCCTATATGGTCTATGACATCGCCTAAGGTACGATGCCACTGATGGCGCCCTGGCTGTGACTGACAAGTTTGGTGATCTCATCAAATGGAGCAGAAGTCTGCATGAGTTGCGCATGAGCAGCCACTGGTGCGGTGCAAAAAAAACAAGCTCCCCAGAACCCGTCCTGCCACAGAGTTCATACAGGTAGCAGTTAACTGCACGTTTCTGCTGGCGCAGCCTATCAAGCATATACAATGTTGAGTTCCATCGCGTCGTGCAGTCACAAATAAGACGTCTGACGGGCAGGTTGAATGTCAGCAAAGCCAGCCATGGCCGTGTAAGATCTTCTGAAATGGGCCAAGGTTTTTTCTGGCCTGCTGCAAGACGTCCCGGAGCCCAGGGAATTTGGCAACAAATCGCTGCATGACCAAGTTCAGGACGTGTGCCATGCATGGCACGTGTGTAATTTTGCCCTGTTTCAGCGCGCTCAGCAGATTGGCACCGTTGTCGCACAACACTTTACCAACTGTCAAATTGAGCGGTGTTAGCCACTGATCTGGCTGTGAACACAAAGCTGAAAGGAGTGCAGGACCAGTGTGGCTCTTTTCCTCCAGGCACAACAGACACAGCACAGCATGGCAACGTCTCATCTGGCATATCGAATAGGTTCTGGGGATATTGGGCGGCGCAGCGGAAGAGACGGTAGCATCGGAAAATGAGGAGTCAGCTGAGAAGGAGAGGGAGGATGGAGGAGGAGGGGGAGAAAAAGAGGCAGGCCTGCATATAATCCGTGGCGGTAAAACCAAATCTACATGGGTGCCATGGGTTACATGCTTGACAGCCGTCAGAAGGTTCACCCAGTGGGCAGTGAAACTTATATACCTTCCCTGCCCATGTTTGCTAGACCACGTGTCTGTGGTCAGATGTATCTTGGCACCAACACTGTGTGCCAGAGATACATTCACTTGCCGCTGAACATGGCCATATAGCTCTGGGATGCCCTTCTGTGAAAAAAATGTCCTTCCTGGGACCTTTCATTGTGGTGTTCCAATGGGCACAAAATTTTGAAAGGCCTACGACTCCACCAGTTTATATGGAAGTAGTTGGCGGGCTATCAGTTCCGACAAGCCAGCAGTCAACCGTTGGGCAAGAGGGCTATGCAGCGTCTTTTTTTTTACGATTGAACATTTGGGCCACGGAAGCCTGCCTTTTTGCAGAAAAACGTGAGGAAGGTATGATGGAAGGTGGAGTGGAGGACAATTGTGAGCATAGAGGGGAAGGGGAAGGAGAAGAGGATGGACGGTGAGAGCCTGGATTGTGGCTTTGTGGGTTCTGATGGCGTTGCTCCCACTGGGCTCGGTGATGGGAGGCCAGGTGCCTTCTTAAGGCGGTCGTACCTAGGGGGGTGTTAGGCTTACCGCGACTTATGCGTTGACTGCAAAGGCTTCAGGTGGCAAAACTATTGTCTGCAGCGGACACGTTAAAAAAAGACCACACTGGGGAGCCATGGACCGGCATCCTGGGACCTTGCTACCTCCTCTTCCTGATCCAATGCCAAGAATGGCTGCGCATCGGAATTGTCTTCTGATGGATCGGAAAATAATTCCTGTGACTCAAGCGGAGGGTATGTGGTGGTGGTGGTGAGCCACTCAAGCAAGTCTGGTGCGTCCGTTGACGTAATGGAATGCACCTTGTGCCACCTCCCACTTTGGCTCCAGCCTGGTGCTCCTGCCCTACCCCTACCACCCCTGCGGAAGGGCCTGCCTCTTCCTCTGCCTGTCATTTTTTAAATGACCCTGTGACAAAAGTCTCTAGAGAAGTGCAGTATATGTGGAAGAAGGTATGTAACACCCCGCTTCAATCTGTCATTTTGGGGGGCCACTGGTTTATCGCACCAGTTATGAAACTTCTTTTTCAGGAATCTTTGTAATGTGTGTAGCAGAGAAAACACAGCGAAAAAGGCAAAAATCCAGCAGTAACTAAATACACCGCCAGTCACAATGCTGCACAATAAAAATCCACTATAATATGCTTTCTATATTCGAAAGTATATTATAAGTGTATATTACACCTATATACTGCACAGCAAGTAGCACACCTATACCAGTGCTTGGAAGGACTTTTACGGACCTGTTAGGTAGCGATTTGTGTCACTATACACAGTGTCTGCTCCACACAGCAACCTGTCTACACTGACAAATAGTATATGAATGTATTACACACCTATATACTAGAGCAAGTAGCACACCTATACCAGTGCTTGAAAGGACTTTTGTGGACCTGTTAGATAGCTATTTGATTGAATACAGCCTGTCCTTTCTCCAAACACCAACCTCTCCCTACACTGACAAACAGCAGAATAAGGTAGGGGGTGTGTCCATGTGCTGAAATGTCTCAATTGGCTGTCCTGTACCACCTGATGGATGTGTCATGGGTCAAAGTTCTTACTCATCTAACATTGAAAACCGCCGCGAACATCACCAGATGCCCGACGGTTTAGCGGACTGCGAATGACCAAAGTTTGCCGCGAAACGACCGCCGGCCGAACCGGCGGGCCATCTCTAATGTTAGGTATCTATTTACTCGGCGTAACATCATCTTTCACTTTATACAAAAAGTTGGGCTAACTTTTCTGCTTAGTTTTTTTAATTCATAAAAATGTGTTTTTTCCCCCAACAATTACATTTGAAAGACCGCTGCGCAAATACCGTGTGACATAAAATATTGGAAAGATCGCCATTTTATTCTCCAGGGTCTTTGAAATATATATATATAATGTTTGGGGGTTCCAAGTCATTTTCTAGCAATAAAATCCGGATTGTAACTTGTAAATGTCAGAAATAGGCTCAGTCATGAAAGGGATAAATAAGGGGCCCCCAGATACCCAGCCCCCCCCCCATTGGATGAGGATGAAGCACGGAATTCTCTTCGCTCCTCATTCACAGAAAATAGAAATAGTAAATAAACAAACACACATTGTAGTAAAAGTTCTTTAATTACAAATAAATAAATGAAGAATGGGGTACAATGTAAATCCGACATCAATCACGTTGTTCAGTGATGAAGATCCGACAACAATGAAGCTGACAACCCACCCCCATGATGATGTCACCACAACAATGCTGCCCCAGCTCTACTGACGACTCCCCAGAGCTACTGAAATGTAGAAATCAGTGTCAGGGAACCTCGGTGATGTCATTGATTAAATATGGCCGCCATCATATTTGGTCATATTTGGTCATCACCTGGAGTGACCAGCGTGATCCGTCCCAATGGCGGAGTCCATTTCTCATTATCATACAATGGAGAAGCCCGACTCCTAAACCTTTAACCTTTTGTTACAACAGAGAGGGTTCAAATCTAGTCCAACTGATGAGATGATATCTACCCCCAGACAGGGTTAGTTATGGGGATCTCAGCTTTCCGGTGCCCCTCCCCCTTTTATAAAAAAAAAAGTAGAATTTTTCCTTGCCAGAAGTCCCAGAAACGATCCTCCAGATAGATGAGGTTTGTTATGTGAAGGAGAACATGTAACAAATATAAAATCCTATTATCCCAATTTGGTGGCAAAAGTGGAAATCCCCTTTAAGAAACACCTTTCTGGATAGTGCTCTGGCTTATCACTGATATCATCAGTTTATTATCCTGTAAGACGTGTTCATCAATGTCTGTGGAGATGGGGTCCTGGGGGTCTATGGTTTGGGGGGTCATTGTCTGGCTATGTGGATGTAAACCTGCTCTGTGTCTTCTCTAAAAACTCTCACTGTTCTCTTGTGAATTTTACACCAACAAGGCTGTCCTGGGTTTGTCCACACAGTTTTGGGGTGCTCAGACCTCATTATCATCACCCCTTCATAGAGGGTTCATATACTATTGGGGTGATGTGATGTCTGGTGACTCTCTCACATGGTCATGTCCTCACCCGGCCCGCTGTCATTGTGTGATGATAATCTGACCTCCTTCTATTCTCCATGTTTACTGGACGAGTTATTAAGTATCCGGCTACGTCCTTATCAAGACATCCAGAATCTCTGCCCTGTTACCAGAGTGACTGTCCTGTTATACTGACACTGCTGTACTGAAGATCTGATTGGGTTTGATATATAATATTATATTCTGTACAACTCTCTCATTGTACCCCATTATCTCCATTTAGGAGAAAGTCGGTCATGTTGGGGTCACTTCCTGTCATCCGGGGCGGTCTTTGTCCTCTACACCGGGCTCCTCATCTTTATGGTCAATGACCTGAGGAAGATGAAGAATGAGAAGAATCGGAGGGAGAGGAGTATGAGGAGAAGAGATCAGGTGGAGATGGAAATGGAACCAACTTACTATGATGACTGCGAATGAAACCTCTTGTGTGCCGGATCTGTAGATCTGCAAGGCTTTGCCCTCATCTTGTGAGAGACATTTATCTGACATTTTATATATATAGTTGTTTGCTGCTTCACCTTCTCCCGCCATATATTGATCATTTCTCTTTATAAATCTCATTAATAACTGTATGACTAGAAGACCCGCCAGGAACTTATGGAACTAATGGACCTTTTACCTTCTTTGGATATTAGAGAAAGCCACACAAAGGTGTCCACCTAGGATAACATTCATGAGAAGAAATTTTGGCTTCTGGGGTGAAAATCTGCCCCCTATTGGTCATTTCATGTATAATGTATTCTGTGTCCTCCCAGTCTGGGGTGGGATCTCATTATCTATGCTGATTTACTTGACTTATAAACCTCTGCATTCAATGTGAATGTAGCACGTCCCCTAGAGGTTGCTTTGATTTACCTGTTTATCTGCATCGCCACGACCCTGTGAACACTCCAACTCACCTGACACTCTGGGTTCAGACATTTTTTTGCAGGCACCTTTAACCACTTAAGACCCGGACCAATATGCTGGTAAATGACCCAAGGTGTTTTTGCGATTCGGCACTGCGTCGCTTTAACAGACAATTGCGCGGTCGTGCGACGTGGCTCCCAAACAAAATTTGCGTCCTTTTCTTCCCACAAATAGAGCTTTCTTTCGGTGGTATTTGATCGCCTCTGCGATTTTTATTTTTTGCGCTATAAACTAAAATAGAGCCACAATTTTAAAAAAAAAAAATTTTTTTTACTTTTTGTTATAAAAAAAATCAAATAAACGAAATTTTAGTAAAACATTTAGGCCAAAATTTATTTAGCCACATGTCTTTAGTAAAAAAAAAAAATCGCAATAAAAAAAAATAGCTACCTAGCGGGAACAGCGACACTAATACAGCGATCAGAAAAATGATCGCTTAGTGACGCTGGCAATAGGGAGTGAAAGGGTTAACTAGGGCGGTGATCAGGGGGTTAAAACTTTATTAGGGGTGGTGGGGGGGCTATCCTGAACCTAACACTAACTGTTTTTTACACTGCCTGTCACACTGACACTAAATGCAGTGATTAGATCACTGCATTCAGTGACACTGTGACAGGGGGGTGGGGGGGGGGTGATCACAAGGGGTTAATATGCCTATGTGAGTGTGTGTCAGTGTTGTGTTGGTGCACACTTACTTGTGATGTCTTCTCTCATCAGCAGTGCTGGGAAACAGCGCTGCGATGAGAGATTACATCATTTCCTCCTTCCTGTGTAAACACAGGAGGAGGAACTGACACGATGGGAGCGCGCTCCCATTGGCTGGGAGCGATCGCGGGGGGGCGGAAATCACGGACATCCGCCCGCTCGTCGGCGATCGCTCCCAGAGGCAGGGGGACCCCCGCACGCCGCGGAGGGGGTCCCGATGGGACCCCCGAACCGCACGAAGGCGGGGACGTAAATTTACGCCCTTGTGCCTGTACGAGCCATTCTGTGGCCGTATATGTGCGTGCGGGGGTCCTTAAGTGGTTAAACAACAGAAAACCAATGCTCTTGTGTACAAGTGTGATGTCCGTGTGATCTAATGTTCAAAGGATAATTTCTCAGGCCTTACTGCCCTCCATGATAGGGGTATCCTAGAAGTCATAAGAGAAAAGGATCTGAGGAAGAAGGTATCCCTTCTAAACGCGTCAGCAGGCAGCGGTCCTGATGTCCTCTCCTGCACTTTCTGGAGACCGATGACACTTAGACAACACCAGAAGGCTTTTACAAAGCAATTCTTCTTCTCCTCCTTCTTCATGTTTGTGAGTAGTTTTTATCAATACATTTATTGAAGATAATGCACAAGGCCGGTGCGCCCTCTTTTCTTTATTTCTCTTATGACTTTCAAATGACACTCAACACAAGTCATATATATATATATATATATTATCTTAGCTTTTACTGAAGAGAAGTAGTACACAGCAGTGGTCATCAACCCAGTCCTCAGGGCCCACTGACAGGCCAGGATTTATGTATTACCTTGGGGGGAGATGCAGACTAGAATACGGCAATCACTGAGCAGCAAATGATATCACCTGGGATGTATTTCAGTTATCTTGCAAACCTGGCCTGTTAGTGGGCCCTGAGGACAGGGGTTGATGACCACTGGTATACAGTATGTACAAGGAGACAATTGATCCACTGAGTTTTGGATAACAGCCAAACTCAGTAGAGGAATACCCTAAAGAAACAGCTTAATTAATTACAGTGCAACAGTCCAAAGCACAATATACATATATGTACAACGGACTACCAACTAGAGAGAACACCGGGAGGATTATAAAGAATCCACTATCTAATGCAATATGTTACCACCCTAAAGGGGAATCTCAGGCCGGCCTATTAAACATTTATATCCTAATAAGAGACCAGATAGGAGCAGGATAGGAGGTCGTTTAACCAATAGCAACAGCAATGTCCAGAATGCCAGCCTGCAATAGTCTTCACCAGCAGTTGGAGTTCATTAGATTACATTCAAATATGGTACAGTGATTTGATGACAAGCAAGAGAGCTTAACCGCTTAACGCCCGCCCACTGTATATATACGTCCTTTTTTTAAAGATGGATATCTCGGTAACGTCAGAAGCTGCTGCCACAACCGAGGTATCCATCTTTACAGTGGGCGGGCCCTTACATGATAACGGCGGTCTCCGCGGCGCATTCGCAGCGAGATCGCCATTATCGGTGGCGGGAGAGGGCCCCCCCTTCTGTCACTCTCCCGCGCCCTCCGCCGCTTAAAGTTACCGTTGCCGTCGGCTGCTGTGCGGGGATGCGAGTGAGGGAAAAATGTCCCTCACCCGTCCCCATAGCTCTGCTGGGCGGAAGTGACGTCAAAACGTCAGTCCCGCCCAGCGTCTTCAAGAAACATTTTTTTTTGTTTATATTTTTTTCAAATGACTTTTTTTTTACTTTTTTGGCATTTAAGCCTAAATATGAGATGTGACGTCTTTTTGACCCCAGATCTCATATTTAAGAGGACCTGTCATGATTTTTTCTATTACAAGGGATGTTTACATTCCTTGTAATAGGAATAAAAGTGTTATTTTTTTTATTATTTCAGTGTAAAATATTCTAAAATCAATAAAAATAAATCCGAAAACAACTATTTTTTTTAAAGCGCCCTGTCCCGACGAGCTTGTGCACAGAAGCGAATGCATACGCGAGGGATAGGAATGCCCAGTCCCACAGTAATCAGAACCCCAGAGGCAGGGATAGGAACACCCAGTCCCGCAGTCATCAGAACCCGGAGGCAGGGATAGGAACGCCCAGTCCCGCAGTAATCAGAACCCGGAGGCAGGGATAGGAACGCTCAGTCCCGCAGTCATCATAACACCAGAGGCAGGGATAGGAACGCCCAGTCCCGCAGTAATCAGAACCCGGAGGCAGGGATAGGAACGCCCAGTCCCGCAGTAATCAGAACCCGGAGGCAGGGATAGGAACGCTCAGTCCCGCAGTCATCATAACACCAGAGGCAGGGATAGGAACGCCCAGTCCCGCAGTAATCAGAACCCGGAGGCAGGGATAGGAACGCCCAGTCCCGCAGTAATCAGAACCCGGAGGCAGGGATAGGAACGCCCAGTCCCGCAGTAATCAGAACCCGGAGGCAGGGATAGGAACGCTCAGTCCCGCAGTCATCATAACACCAGAGGCAGGGATAGGAACGCCCAGTCCCGCAGTAATCAGAACCCGGAGGCAGGGATAGGAACGCCCAGTCCCGCAGTAATCAGAACCCGGAGGCAGGGATAGGAACGCCCAGTCCCTCAGTCATCAGAATCTGGAGGCAGGGATAGGAACGCCCAGTCCCGCAGTAATCAGAACCCCCAGGGGCAGGGATTGGAACGCCCAGTCCCGCAGTCATCAGAACCCGGAGGCAGGGATAGGAACGTCCAGTCCCGCAGTAATCAGAACCCCCGGAGGCATGAAAAGGAACGCCCAGTCCCGCAATAATCAGAACCCGGAGGCAGGGATAGGAACACCCAGTCCTGCAGTCATCAGAACCCGGAGGCAGGGATAGGAATGCCCAGTCCCGCAGTAATCAGAACCCGGAGGCAGGGAAAGGAATGCCCAGTCCCGCAGTAATCAGAACCCGGAGGCAGGGATAGGAACGTCCAGTCCCGCAATAATCAGAACCCCTGGAGGCAGGGATAGGAACGCCCAGTCCCGCAGTCATCAGAACCCCAGAGGCAGGGATAGGAATGCCCAGTCCCACAGTAATCAGTAGACATGTGCACAGAATTTTTTTTGTTTCTTTTTGTTCTGTTTCGTATTGTTTCGTAGGTTCGTTTCCATTTGTTTTTCGTAAGACGCCCGTTTTTCTGTTCGTTCCCGTTCGTTTTTCGTACGACGCAATTTTTTTCGTATTCCGATCGTTTCGTATTTTCGTTACCATTTTATTTTCGTACATGCGGGATGGTTCGTTATTCTGTTTAATTCATGTTCGTTACTTGTTAGACAATAATTTCGTGAATTTTCGTCAATGATTTGCATTCTGTATCTTCAATCCTTTTTCTTTTGGTATTTTCAGTCGTATGTTCATATGACATCTATAACAAAAGATTTGCATTCTGTATTTTGAATTCCTTTTTTCTGTTTGTATTTTGTATTCAAAATACAGAATGCAAATATTTTGTTATAGATGTCATATGAACATGCGACTGAAAATATGAACAGAAAAAGGATTTTCATAATTTTGTACTTTCGTAAATATATCGCGGGATTCGCGGCACTTTCAACATGCGGCTCATCCATATTAACTATTGTTAAGCCCCATACACTTGGTCAGACTTTTTTAACAACAAACATAAAAACGATCGTTTTCCGTTCGTTCTCAGAAAATTCGTTCGTTTTTAAACTCCATCAGAAAACCATTTTTGGGTTCAAAAGTCTGGCCAACTGATCTCCCTTCAGATGAAAATCCACAGAAAAGTTTATTTGGCTTTACTGTACTACTCACTGTACTAGTGTACTCAGCACAAAAGAGAAGCTGCTTCACTAACTCTACACTCACCCACTGCCCATTCAAAAAAACGAAAATGACATCTATAACAAAAGATTTGCATTCTGTATTTTGAATACAAAATACAAACAGAAAAAAAGAAATTTAAAATACAGAATGCAAATCTTTTGTTATAGATGTCATACAGTATAAACAATGAACATACGACTGAAAATACGAACAGAACCAGAAAAAGGATTCAAACAAAATACAGAATGCAAATCTTTTGTTATACTGTAGATGTCATTTTCGTTCTTTTGCCGTTTTTGTTTTGTCGTATTTTCGTTGGATCGTTCGTTCGTATTTGCGGTTGTTCGTTATGTGGCTCATTCGTTATCCTGTCGTTTTCGTATTTTGATGCTTTCATTTTTTCGTATGTACACATTATCCCGCGGGTACGAAAATGAACATATCTAGTAATCAGAACCCCAGAGGCAGGGATTGGAACACCCAGTGCCGCAGTAATCAGAACCCGGAGGCAGGGATAGGAACGCCCAGTCCCTCAGTCATCAGAATCTGGAGGCAGGGATAGGAACGCCCAGTCCCGCAGTAATCAGAACCCGGAGGCAGGGATAGGAACACCCAGTCCCGCAGTAATCATAACCTGGAGGCAGGGAAAGGAACGCCCAGTCCCGCAGTTATCAGAACCCGGAGGCAGGGATAGGAACGTCCAGTCCCGCAATAATCAGAACCCCTGGAGGCAGGGATAGGAATGCCCAGTCCCGCAGTAATCAGAATCTGGAGGCAGGGATAGGAACGCCCAGTCCCGCAGTCATCAGAACCCGGAGGCAGGGATAGGAATGCCCAGTCCCTCAGTCATCAGAATCTGGAGGCAGGGATAGGAACGCCCAGTCCCGCAGTAATCAGAATCTGGAGGCAGGGATAGGAACGCCCAGTCCCGCAGTAATTATAATGCGGAGGCAGGGATAGGAATGCCCAGTCCCTCAGTCATCAGAATCTGGAGGCAGGGATAGGAACGCCCAGTCCCGCAGTAATCAGAACCCCCAGGGGCAGGGATTGGAACGCCCAGTCCCGCAGTAATTATAATGCAGAGGCAGGGATAGGAACGCCCAGTCCCTCAGTCATCAGAATCTGGAGGCAGGGATAGGAACGCCCAGTCCCGCAGTAATCAGAACCCGGAGGCAGGGATAGGAACGCCCAGTCCCGCAGTAATCAGAACCCGGAGGCAGGGATAGGAACGCCCAGTCCCGCAGTAATCAGAACCCGGAGGCAGGGAAAGGAACTCCCAGTCCCGCAGTAATCAGAACCCGGAGGCAGGGATAGGAACGCCCAGTCCCGCAGTAATCAGAACCCGGAGGCAGGGAAAGGAACTCCAAGTCCCGCAGTAATCAGAACCCGGAGGCAGGGATAGGAACGCCCAGTCCCGCAGTAATCATAACCCGGAGGCAGGGAAAGGAACGCCCAGTCCTGCAGTAATCAGAACCCGGAGGCAGGGATAGGAACGCCTAGTCCCGCTGTCATCAGAACCCGAAAGCCCTGGAGAAAATCACAATGTAACGGTATGTACGGAGAAAAAAAAGACCTGCATAGTGTAAATGTCCTTAGTATGCTGGATGTAATGTTAGAAAAAAAATTAGGGTGAAAAATTGATATATTCTGCTTTCAGAATGTGTATAATGGTTTATATAATGCTGGGAAGAATACATATATATACTGAATGTTTTGATAACCAGTGTTTTATAAAATATGATTAGTATAATCTTCATTCACTGACATAACATAGAATGTTTTTTGTGTATATTTTTAAATTGTTTTTTTTTTTCTAAGCAGGACTCGGGTTATATATCTATAAATCAATATCACACACAATGATTATCTATATGGATACGTGAATAATTCTAATATATCTGATGAATATGTGTTAATCCTAATACAGGTTCTTTTCTTATAATCATAATTGGGTGTTTTTCATAATGCTAATTAGGTTTTCTTAACATTTCTACTTATAATCTTATACTTATCACTTATATAAATTTCTTTCTTATTTTTTTTTTTAAATAAAAATTTTATTAAATGAAATATATATAACAGCATACAGCTCAAAAGAGCAGAACTAAAATAAAGGTTAGAAATAACATAAAATAAAATAAAGTAAAACAATATCCGAAGCATCGATATCACCATTATGGGTAGACAAGATGGTCCATCCGGAAGTAACAGAAGAGGTATGTAGTTATATCGACGCAAGAAGTATTCAGAAACATTCATGGAAGCATCAAACCAAAACAAAGATAGCTCCCACGCTTTCACATACTACTCCAAAGCTTGCGGACCGGAGTTGTGCTTCGCACGGAGCACCAAGACGTGATATTAAGAGCCTTCGGAACATAAATAAGGCCTCGTACACACGAGGGGATATGTCCGATGGACCGTTTCAGCAGACATCTCCGCTCGTGTGTATGGGCTAGCGGACAGATTTCTCCACCCGACAGATTTCAAAGCATGCTTTGAAATCTATCCGGTGGGAATCTGTCCGCCCGACATGTCTGCTGGTTAGTACACTTACCAGCAGACATGTCGTCCCCCACCGCCGCCGCGCCGCCGCCGAATGTATTCGGCGCATGCGCGGAAGTGTTTTACTTCCTGGTGCGGTGACGTGGCGGCGTCAAAGGCGGGGAATTTGATCCGATGGTGTGTACACGCCATCGGATCAAACTCCCGATCGGACATATCCGATGGAAATGGTCCACGGAGCGTTTTCATCGGATAAGTCCGATGGTGTGTACGAGGCCTTAAACTTAAAACTAGCGGAACGGGTAGGAAAGTAAAAGTAGAGAGGTGGATAAGAGAAGAAGAAAAAGGATGGGGGGGAGGGGTAGGTAGGGTGGGAAGGGGAGGGGAACTCCTCTGCTCCCGGCCGCCACCTCGAACCAAAAAGGAGAATCTCTAGGACATAACTCTACATCAGTTTAACAGTAAAGTACATAACTTCAGGTAGGTTGGGACATAATGTCAGCATATGCCAACTTATACTTAAAGGTGAACCAATCGGACCATGTTTTCCGTGCTAAATCAGATTTGTTTTTAAGAGAAGAAGTATGGTCCTCCATGTGATATGTATTTTTGGAAAAAAATGACTGCGCTGGTCTGTGTCAATGTATTAAAAAATAAATAAAAATTGTACAATAAAGTAATAAGCTGCTGCTGCATAAAAAAATGTGCGATACACATAAATTAACTATAATACAAAGGTATGCTGCGCTGCAAAAAATATCAGATGTGACCATCCCACTCAATAAATTCATAGGTGGAACACTGGTGAAGTGACAACTGAAAAAAACATCACAATCAACTGTAATAATGATATAGTCCGTGTGCATCAAACTTGCACCCGAAGTGTGTTTGAAAAAAAGTCCATAGAGTAAGATCAGACAAAGGGCACCTCCACCTCTAAAACAAATGCCTGCTTACCGACTCCCAATGATCTTATTAAAAGATCAAAATCGCATGTAACTCTGTGGGGTAGATTCATGTAGATCAGCGGATCTTTTGATCCGCGTGATCTATCTTGTTTACGATCCGCCTGCGCCAGTTTTTGAGGCAAGTGCTGTATTCAGAAAGCACTTGCCTCGTAAGTAGCCCTGGCGGATCGTAAATCCCCCGGCGGAATGCAAATTCCGCGGCTAGGGGGAGTTTACTATTTAAATCACGCGCGTCCCCGCGCCGATCGTACTGCGCATGCGCCGCCGGCAAAATTTCCCGACGTGCATTGCTTTAAATGACGTCGCAAGGACGTCATTGTTTTCGTCGTTAACGCTATTAACGTATGGTCGTATTCCCGGACGACTTACGTAAACGACGTAAAAAATTCAAAACTCGACGCGGGAACGACGGCCATACTTAACATAGGATCCGCCGCACTTACCCCGCATATAGCAGGGGTAACCATCCGCCGGAAAAAGACGAACGCAAACGACGTAAAAAAAAAGCGACGGCCGGGCGTTCGGTTCTGAATCGGCGGTTCTCCTCATTTGCATATTCGTCGCATAGAAAAAAAGAAGCGCCACCTAGCGGACGGCGGAGAATGCAGCCTAAGAACCGACAGTGTAACTCACTTACACCAGTCGGCTCTAAGGGAGATCTATGCGGAACCTGATTCGAGGAATCAGCCGCATAGATCCGAGCGTCGGATCTCACAGATCCGACGGTGTATTAGTAGATACACCGTCGGATCTGTACATGAATCTACCCCTGTGTCTCTATGGCTGGCTTGCTCCTACTAGTCCTCTGGTGTTCAACTCCACATGTAGTAAACCATACATCGATATGCCAAATCCCGGAGTTAGGAGAAAATAGAAAAGCCAAAATAGTGTAGTACCGTAAAAAAAAAATCAAGTTTATTAAAAAAAAGGATTCACTCACATGGTATGTGTAAACAATTAGCGTCTTGTAGTATAGCCGGCCGGCTCCAACATACGCTCGTCCTTTCCGGATAGTCGTTAGCGGTGACGTCAGCACGCCGCTTCTCCCTACGCCGTTTCGTCACAGATGACGTCTTCCAGGGGCACGAGCGGCGCGCTGACTCGCCGCTAATTGTACATTTGCAAGGTCAATCGGACCGCCCAGTTCTGACATCCGGGAATTCACGATCCTCATCCGCCATATTGGAGATGGGATATTTGCCCTTACAGCTTGTGATTCAATATAGAGATGGCCGTAATGGCATTAAATAAGGCCAACTCAAAAAATTGCATACACACAGCGTATGAAAAGGCTTTTTAATGACCATAGAAATTAGTGAAGATGACAAAGTGTACACAGGTTAGGTAAACACTCAATCATCGTCACCGCTCATCAAACATAAATAGATGAGACACGCACATTGTTAAAGATTAACCCCATGGTATGTGAATCGGAATAAACACTTACATCTCCACTGGGGCTCAATAGTCAACATAACTATAAACCATGTGATATATATGATCAACCGCTTCCAGCCATTGGCGCAGCGAGGGAACCACCGTCTGTTTCCAGAATCGGGGTATGAGGGACTTTGATGCGGAGTGAGTGTTTTTTATAGGATCCAATTGGTTCAGCTGTACAGTGCAACAGCACCACCCAGGGGTCATTTGGGGTTTCAAAACCTTGTATTTCCTTCATCCAGTGCAGAACATTTAACCAGAATGGGCGAATGAGTGGGCAGAACCACCAAATGTGTGCATGGGATGCATTTTCACCACAACCCCTCCAGCAGAGCGGGGGTGTCAGGGGGAAAACCTTGTGTAGCACCACCGGAGTATAGTGCCATCTAGTCAATAGTTTATAATTAACTTCAGCGTATCTAGATGAAATGTAGGACGTATGAGCAAGCAGCAAGACAGTATCTCTCTGGGAGGGAGAGAGTTCCTTTTGAAGATCCCTTTCCCACCTGAACAGGAAGGCCGGGGTGCCATGAGTAGAAAGGGAGTACAATGCTTTATAAAAATAGGAGAGGGGTCTCTCCACTGGTCGGTCCTCGGCAAATGCCGATTCTACCAGTGTTAAAGTTGTGTAATCTCTGAGGGGTTGGGGCAGAGAACGGGCAAAGGCTGTCAATTGACGGTATTTCCATGACACCATAGGCGTCACCTCCGAAGAACTGACAACATTAAACAGAGGGGTTAATCCCGAAAGAGAAGCGACATGGCGAAGAAGCGTTGCAGAACCCAAGGACCAAGGTTGTTGGTCCGGAAGGGTATTACCAGGGGGGAAGTAGGCATGACCAGATAGCGGCATCAGGGGAGAGTTATATGGCCAACCATGAGTCTTACTCAATGAGTCCCACACCATTAGAGTGGAACGTGTCAGAGGGGATGTCATAGCGGATAAAGACCTGAACTTCCGGGGAATCCATATTTGAACATAAGGGTCTGTACCACACATATCCATCTCGAGCGACACCCAAAGTTTAGACACCTTACGGTACCTTCAGTCCGAGACCCTGGTTAGGACCACAGCCTGAAAATACCGTTTGACATCGGGTAAAGCCAGTCCCCCCTCCTTCTTGGGCCTAATCAGCGTGTCCCTAGCAAGTCTGGGCCGCCTCCTGTTCCATACATATTTGCAAAACATTGATCGTGGTATCGTGAAATATCCCACAGGAATCTTGTACGGGATCATCTGAAATAAAAATAATATTCTGGGCAAGACGTTCATTTTCAACACATTAATCCTCCCCAGCCAGGAATGAGCTAGCTGAGACAATTTTTGTAAATTGGACCTAATTGCTTTTAGGAGGGGTATAAAATTTGTGTGAAACAGGGAAGCGGGATCAGCTGTAAGAAATATGCCTAAGTACTTCAGTGAGTGGGCCTGCCAACTAAAGGGAAAGGATGCTTTTCATTGCGGCACAACACAAGGAGGGACCGTTAGGTTCAATATTTCTGACTTGGATAGATTGATCTTAAAATTAGAGACCACCCCGAAAGCGGAAATATCCCCAATATTCGGATTGTGCCTAGTTGAAGATAAAAAGGGTTCAAGGGATAAAGCAAATAAAATGGGCCAAAGGGGGCACCCCTGTCTGGTACCGTTATAAAGCATAAAGGGGTCACTTAACGTTCCATTTATACGTAGCTGAGCAGTAGGGGAGTCATATAAGGCTGAGATACGGGAAAGGAGAGGGGGACCCACGCCCATGTGGGAAAGCGTGGCCATTAGGAACTCCCAGTCCACCCTATCAAACGCTTTCTCTGCATCTGTGGAGAGTAGAAGGGTGGGCTGGGAGGTCCATCGAACATGTGCTATCAAGGACAAGGTGCGGAGAGAGTTATCTTGCGCCTCCCTGCCAGGAATGAATCCCGTCTGGTCTCTGGAGACTCATCGGGGAACAAAGGGGAGAAGCCTGTTGGCAATTACTCTAGCATACAATTTGGCATCAAGATTCAATAGGGAGATGGGGCGATAGCTACCAAAAACACTTGGGTCCTTACCAGGCTTAGGAAGTACGGTGATGTGGGCGTGAAGTATTTCAGGTCGGAGAGACCTGTCTCCTGAGACCGTGTTGGCATAGTTAGTCAAACGCGGAAGTAGAAGATCCGCAAAAGCTCTATAATAAGTTACTGTAAAGCCATTGGGGCCCAGCGCCTTACCGTTGGCCATAGCCTTCAGTGCCATACGCAACTCAGAGATGGAGAAATCACCATCTAGAGCAGCCAATTCTTCTGCAGGGATTGTTGGTAAATTAGCTTGAGCTAAATAATCGCGAATGAGTTGTGCCCTATCATCCCTGTCCTCTCCTGTTTGCCTGACACGGTATAATGATTGATAAAATGAGTGAAAGACTTTGGCTATAGCCGAAGTTTCAAAAACCAGGGAGTCGTCGGGAGACTTAATTTTAGCAATGAACGCAGCGGATTTCTTTTGTTGCAGTGAGCGCGTCAACAGCCGGCCAGGCTTGTTGTCCCACTCGTGCAAACCCTGAGCTACAACGCGGAATCGCTGTTTCTGCTCCAAGTGAAAGAGGCCACGCAGCTCCACTCTCCTCTGGACCAGTTCCTGGGAAACCGACTGCGACAACCCGGCTTTGTGTCTGCCCTCCAGGTCTGCAATCTCTCCAAGCAGTCGCATTTGGTGATGGGTACGCTCCCTCTTCTTTTTAGCCCCTATCTCCATGAATTTTCCCCGAATGTAGGCCTTATGGGCCTCCCAAAGCGTTTCCCGGCATCACCTCCGGTGTCGCGTTGTCCGCAAAATATTGAGCGAATGCTTCCCCGATCACCTTCTTGTCAACATCCTCTAGGAGTAGGTTATCATTAAGCTTCCAATTAGTGCTTTTAATCGGCACAGAGGGGACAGTCAGCAAAAGGGAGATCGGGGCATGATCCGAGAGAGGGGAGACCTCAATACTCGAAGCAGTGGGGAGAGATAGGTGGTGGTGGTCTATAAAAAAATAATCGATAATCTCGAATAGGACGTATGCAAGTGGGAAAGATGTGTGTAGTCTCTCACCCGCGGATGCATAATCCTCCAGACATCCATCAATTGGGTCTCGTGCAGGCACCTGCGTAAAAACGCTAAGCGCCTCCATGAGATACAGGAGGTCCCCAACGACGTGTCTATTGATGGTTCTAACGGGACATTAAAGTCCCCTGGCAGAAGAATGCACCCACATGCAAAGTCCGACAACTTCCTGAGGGCAGAGGAGATAAAAGAGACCTGACCATGATTGGGAGCATAAATTGTCGCAATTGTGCAGGGCATACTACCCAGGGTACCTTTCAGGAACAGGAAGCGGCCCAGAGGATCACTCATCATGACGTCCAACACAAAAGAGGAACCCCTACAGAACCCAATAGCCACCCCCTTAGCATTGCGAACATCGGATAGGCTATAATACCATAGAGGATACTGAGGGGAGAAAAGCTTCACCGATGTGGTGTGTGTAAGGTGAGTCTCCTGCAGGAGAACAATGTCCCCCTGCAGGCGCGCCTGTTCCCTATATAATTGGTGTCTCTTACCAGGGGTATGTAGTCCCCGCACATTAAATTAAAGCAACCTTACCTTAGCCATAAGATACGTGGATTCGAGCTGCTCAGGGCTGACCGGAGGCAGAGGAAGGCCCCTCGGGGGGTAGTGAGGAAGGGTGGAGAAGAAGGGGGGAAAAGGAAGGGAAAAAGATAAAGGATTAAATAAAAAAAACACATAACATCAAACCAACAAGACACAATAACCCACTAGGGGAAAGAGTATGCGCACGCATAAATCTGCCGTGCGGTGAGGGGTCGCGTACGCAGCCCAGCACCCCACACAAGTCGCCCCCGAGGAGGCAACAGCATGGGGGAACAGGGCCGCGCCGGGCCCCAATGGGGGGAGGCGCCAGAGCACAGGCATCAGGTAGCAAACGCGCCAAAACCTCTGCCCATTTGCCCCAGCGCTGACACACTGCAAAATAAAACGTTAAACCTTAGAACTTAGAAAACGAAAAAGATAAAACAAGTGCAACATATCAAGCATCAGACATCAGACTCCTGTCCCTGCTTGCGACCAGTGGTCGGAAAGCGAAGTCCCTCCAGCTCAGCATTGCAGGAATAGGAAAGTCAGTCAATGGTATCCTGCCAGCCTGGAAGCTCGGGCGGAGGGATGTCAACATCTGCACAGAATTTCTCCAGGTCCTCTGAGAACCGTAGGACGGCCGTCTTGCCATTCCTGTTGGCAATAAGGGCAGCAGGAAAGCCCCAGTGGTAGTTAATGGATGCCTCCCGGAGCTTCTCCGTCAAAGGTCGCAGGGCCCTGTGATGATCCAAAGTTTCTTTACCCAGATGGGGAAAGAAGGACAGGGCGGCACCATCAAAGTCCAGGGCAGGAGCTTCGCGGGCTTTCCGCATGATACGCTCCTTCTCCTCAAAATAATGTACTCGGCAGATGACATCCCTAGGAGTATCTGTAGATAGAGCATGGGGGCGAAGGGCCCTATGAACCCTGTCTATCTTTAGCGGGTTATCAGCCTCTAGGCCCAAAAGGCCATTGAAAATACCGCGCACCGATGGGAGAAGGTCATCATCACCCGTGGCTTCGGGGAGGCCTCTGATACGAATGTTATACGTTATGTTATTACTCCTGTTTCTATTGGTCCTCAATTTTGTAGAGAGCCATTCTGTGGGAAATAGTGAGGCTCCGAGTGGAGGCCTGTAGGGATCTGATGGCTGAGCTCAGTTTCCTCCACCCGACCCAGTACCTGTGAGAGGTCCGCCCGCACAGCCGAGAGTTCCTTCCTTATTGAAATAAACCGCGTAATTTCACTGGTTTATATTTAAAAAGCACAGCTTCTGCTGTTAAAAGGCTATACTTAGCGTTCTGGACGAATGATGGATCGTGAGACAGATTCGTGAATTATCGTGAATAAAAACCGTGTGTTTTAATATACACACTAAAAGAATTACAGGTACATTTACAGTACAGTAATAATATCTTCAAATAAGAGTTCAAAAAATAATTGAACAGTCCTTAGAATGCTTGTTAAGATGGCCGCTTGCCAATGTGTGCTTGAGAGATGTCTGTGTGTGTCCTTCTTGATGGTAGATGGTGAGAAGAAGGCTGAAGTGAAAGAAGGCTCACTTTCCTTAAATATCCTACAACTCTTTTGTTTGACTTTCGCGCTGAAAACTAACCACTCCCACAGGGAGTGATCTAGAATGAATCATGAATACGACATCTGGTTTCAATATCTATCAACTTTTACATAGGAAATTCATTCTGAACAGTAGACTAATCAATCACTGATATTCTTCAAAGGATGTGGCTTGGCTCTTAATTAAAAGGGAAATGAATGTTGAGCTAGACTCAACGTTCGGTAGATAACATTACAAAAAGACATCTGGAATAAGAGATCCATGCTTGCTTCAAACATTTCAAACAAGTACAATTCTCTTTCCAACATACCTATAATATTTACAAAATCCATAAAACCTGTCAGGTTCTGGGGTTTCAAAACTCCAGCTCAAGGGATCACATCAGGAGATTATTAGCTCAAAAGGTCTCATACTCATTCGTTAAATAAGAGAAAATATATGATTTAAAAACTCTATCCGGATAGAATTTTTAAATATTAGAATATAACATTCCCCTCTGAAATATGAATAATGATCATATTTTCCTAATCATTTATACAAACATTCATGTCACACGCACTCTGACTTTGATCCAATAACTCCAAATGTATTGTCACCTGTAACCGAATTTGCAACTCCAGAACCCAATCTTTTTTTAAGAACCTTAACCTTTCTTAATTTCATTTCTGATTTGCTTATACAATTTTTTCATTCTAAACATTAAACATAATTGATATACAATGCATAACATAATAATAATACAATTAATAACTATTAGATTGAAATTGTAAACATGATGACAGATCTAATTGTTCCAACTTAAAATTATCCTTGTTAAACACAAAATCTGTATACTGCAATTTATAATATAATAATTGAGTATCACTAATTGGTAATCCCAAAACAGCAATTGGAACCCAAATTTGTTCTCTCCCTGCTATTGGAATCATAGAAGAACTGTAACATATATCCTGCCTACATCCTATCCATTTATTTACCCATAAATCAGTATGATTTCTTGCATATGCATATCCTCTGGGCAAATTCTGTAAAATGCCAAAAGGGGTAACTCCACCTTGAAATGCCTGTGCAATTATTTTAAAATTGGTGGAATATTCTGTTTGAATTTCTAAACATGACCTGGCAATATGAGAATGTCCTTCACTTGTCATTAAATTGAGAGTAATATTCTGAAGATGCAATATGGAGGGACCCATTACATTAGCTGTTTTAATAACCATGTCTTCTAATATCTGATTTAAATTTCTTTGGATCTTAAAACCTTTACTTCCCACTAAACCTGCTGACTCAAGATCAGACTTTAACGTGTTAATATCCATACTATTAGCTATGCCACTGATTATGCCTATTCCACCTAATGCACCTTCAATAATACCGCGTTTATTTCTGTTATTCCTACTATTAATTCCAAACCATCTTTCAATACCCAATTCCATATTAACCAAATGTCTTTGACATTGTGGAAACCTTGTAGAAATGTTCCATACTGAAATATTAAAACTCCATAATAAAATGACAAACTTTGCCTCTCTCAATAGAGCTCTGGATTGTAAATGGTTAATCTGGAAGGGTTTGGCAAGAACACTGTTTTTACCAACACATGGAGTCTTCCTTGGAGACATAACAATTATACTTACATTAGCACATTTCAATGGATAACCTTCTATCAATATGCAGCACTCATATATACCAGTATCATTTAAAGATACACCTGATTGGTGATAAATAAATTTATCATCTATCCAATTCACACTACCAAAAACACCTTTATGAATCATATCAGTGGTACTGTGAAGAAAGCTACCCAAAAATACACCATTCCTTTTCCAAGTTAACAATGAATTTTGAGGTAAATATATTTGAGTACTACACATCAAATTCAATCCATCTTTATCTTTAATGACTTTTAAAGACTGTGGAGACACTTTTATTTCTGGAACAATAATATCTACCACAGCGATGCTAATTTTGACTCGTAACTGAGTACATTTTCTTATTACTCGAAAATCCCATTTTCTTACAATGTCTCCTTTTTCATTTCCAATAATTTTTAAATGTTTTGGATTTAATATTTGTACAAAACTTTGAAAAAGGTAATAATACTGATCTACTGGATAAAATATTTTCCCAGAGCTTATCACATCATTATTGACATCTCCAGACCAAATTGTTGAATCATTACCTTTTACAACTAATGTCCAAAAAGCTCTTTTCAGTATATTACATTCAAAAGTCTTGGTTAGATTATTAAACCTATAAAATCCTTGCATTTTAACAAAACTTGTTTTCGACTCTATTTTAACTTTGATTTCCACCTCATTACTATGAATGAAATATTATTTCATACAATGATATTCTTGCCCTACAGCTATATACCCAAATATATCTTCAGCTGTATTAATATTGGTATATCTGAACCTATCCAAATTTTGATCTACATCAATATCATTGTCCACATTTCTTTTGTTTCCTAATACTGTAATGACTTTCTTGAGAAAATGTTCAATCCTGTTAACCTCTGCATGGCTGGAACAGTTTGTGATATATTTTACCACTGACAAAAATGTCACTAGAAAGAAAATGAATCCTGTGACGATGACGATGATGATTAACCTTCTCTCTTTAGAATATTTCTCTTTTGTAATCATCTTTCCTTCTTTGATCAATTTTTTCAAAAATCATTCCTAGAAAAAAGAAAAGCAGTATCATTTATCTCAAAATATTAATTTTTATCTCATAAAATACCATCATTATTATCTCATAATATACCATTATCGCCAATTAATGTGTACCCATATTTTCATTGTCTACGTGCACTTATCACTGAATTGAGAGGTCTTTGAACTTACACCATTAATCATAATGTTCCTCTATTGCCCCTCTGTGCAAGTAGACAAAAAATAATTAATTGGGAAACACAAATGACATATTCCTTCCTGTCATTAATTCACAGTGTTGCAGAAGATGCTGTACTTCTGACACTTCATCAAAACAAACAATATTTCACATTGCTTTCATGATTTTGCCTTTAAAATTAGATCCTCTGTCACTGCTGAGATTTGCTGGTATTCCCCACACTG
This sequence comes from Rana kukunoris, assembly GCA_029574335.1. Lineage (NCBI taxonomy): Eukaryota > Metazoa > Chordata > Amphibia > Anura > Ranidae > Rana > Rana kukunoris. The sequence goes on along the minus strand of JAJQKJ010000739.1, from coordinate 191,281 downwards.
GAAAAACCATGATTCAGTACCATTCTAGCAGTTGTCAAAGCATCATCTTTGCAAACTGGTAAAATTTCAAACCACCTGTAAAAAGCATCAACCAAAACTAAAACAAATCTCAATCCATTTTTCCCTGATGATAAAGGACCTATATAATCTATTTGTATAGTAGACCAAGGTCTATCTGCTGGAGAAATTCTTTGTAAAGGAGGTTACTGACCCTTTGGTCTACACTGTCTGTCTATTCCATTTTGTCCCAATAGAACTTTCCTTTAAGAATTTCAGGCAATTTCTGCTTTACTCATGTAACCTAAACATTCATGATTGAAATTAGTGATTTTTTCTGAAGGCGTTGAAGTATAACAGGACACAAAAACCAATTAAAGTCATGACTCAACATCAACATTTTAATAAACCATAGAATATGTTGAATCAACCTGTAGGAGAACAAAAATTACTTTTTCTGTTCTTCAGCAAATGATGGTATCTGTGTGTCTGTTTCCTGACAACATTAACTGGTACCAATTCAGGTTGAATCACCATTTCATCATGTGAAACTACTTTCTTTGCTAAAGTCTCTTAAATAAAAACTTCAAAATACTAATAAAGATTATATATATATATACATATATATATATATATATATGTGTGTATGTATGTGAAGCTGAATCAGCTTCCTTCTGTGTGTGTCTGAGAAAGAGATCCCTAGGCTGTCAGAATCTCTGCAGGACTTGCGTGTCTCCCTAGCTTCTAAAAAAACACACTCCTCTAACTTACCCCCACCTTTTCTTTCAAAGGCAAGCTGAAAACACAAAACCCCGCGAAATTTAAACACAAGGCTTCAAACTATGTGAATAACTGGAATGAGTATCATATAACTTGTACTAAATCTTTGAACCAAATGACATACTACATACATAGACATATTTCTTCCTTATTCTTTCCTTTTATCTTAAAATCTATTTCCTAAGTCTCTAGAAAAACTCCAATATGATCTGTTACTTTTACTGCATAATGCACACCGAGTACAATATGTATGCTTCTGATACAGGTAAAGAAACAATAAAGGCTGTCCCTTTCCTTGATCAATCCATATTCCTTAAAATTTCACTTCACTTTTTGTGAACTAAACGTTACATATATTCCACTTAAAACCCCTTCTTTCAGAATTGTCTGCAACTCTGTCAGAAGAATAAAATATTTCTTTATTACTTTAACTTTCTGATTTCCAACATGAAATCTGTAAAACTTACATCAAAACCTTATTCAATAAACCTTATTCAGCACACTGAAAATCATAGCCAAATTCATAACCAATAAAAAAACATAAATTCAATGCCGCTCATTAAGAAATATATCTGTTGTTTCCTCTCAGTGTGACATTAGAAGGAACAAGTGACTTGCTACACTTTAAATAATATTGTTCTTCTTGTCTTAATTGAATATTAAAACTTCTATGCCTAGACATATTATTCCATCTTACAGAGTAAACTTCATAATGCCTTGGAGACGTTTTAAAATTATGTGATTTCCTGTTACTCCAACAAAATGTTGCCATGTGACCCTTCCTGTGACAAAAAGAACATTTGAAAACTTGCTTTCTCTTAACATATGGCGATGAATAATCACATTGTTTCTTAAACTGAACAAACGTAACACATTCCTCATCTGAAGAAGTTACTGTATTGCCCCTTGATTTACATCTTGAATCGCTTTCAAAAACAGTTACTGTATCTTTACTTATGTCTGCAGCAACAATATTATCCTGTTTGTCTGCATGTGTTTTACCCTCCATCTTTCCTGAGAAATGAGCAAATTCTGTTAATTCAATATCTGACTGCGTTTGTATTTCATTCTGGACATGCTCAACATAATTACATACAGTTTCACAGTTTGAACAACTAGCTGCATTAGATACATTCTCATGTGTTTGCATATTTTCTGCATTTCCCTCGGAAATCATTGAATTAAAACCTGTAACTAGTTTCATTACATTAAATAATTTCCTCTTAGTTTTGGCTAATGAGAATCTCTCTGTGTCAATAGCCAGATTAGATTCTAAACATTGCAAATATAACGACTTCCATAAAACAGAATAACAGATCTGTTTTGATAAACCTTTACATTCATTAGCTGAACATTTAATACAATCCATGATTTACTCACCGATTAAAGAAGTCCTCTGTTCTACGACAATCTCCGCACGAATCTTCAGGTCATTCACGAAGCATCGATCAAATTCTTGCTTTCTCTTGCTTCTAGCTTCTTAGTCAAACGTTTCAAAAATTACTCAGTACACTCCCTTCTCTGCCCTCCGATAGCACTTGAGAAAGTGGTATAAAATTTGAATAACGTTGATCGAGTGGATGGTTAATAATGAAATAATCTGCGTCTTCTAGGTTCGTTTTTCACTCTTTCCGAAGTTTCTCTCAGTACTGACTTGTCCCCACTTCAAAAATTGAGGCAGTTGTAGAAAAACTGACGAAAATATGAGCGACTGGCGGCTGAGCCAATGAAATAAACCGCGTAATTTCACTGGTTTATATTTAAAAAGCACAGCTTCTGCTGTTAAAAGGCTATACTTAGCGTTCTGGACGAATGATGGATCGTGAGACAGATTCGTGAATTATCGTGAATAAAAAACCGTGTGTTTTAATATACACACTAAAAGAATTACAGGTACATTTACAGTACAGTAATAATATCTTCAAATAAGAGTTCAAAAAATAATTGAACAGTCCTTAGAATGCTTGTTAAGATGGCCGCTTGCCAATGTGTGCTTGAGAGATGTCTGTGTGTGTCCTTCTTGATGGTAGATGGTGAGAAGAAGGCTGAAGTGAAAGAAGGCTCACTTTCCTTAAATATCCTACAACTCTTTTGTTTGACTTTCGCGCTGAAAACTAACCACTCCCACAGGGAGTGATCTAGAATGAATCATGAATACGACATCTGGTTTCAATATCTATCAACTTTTACATAGGAAATTCATTCTGAACAGTAGACTAATCAATCACTGATATTCTTCAAAGGATGTGGCTTGGCTCTTAATTAAAAGGGAAATGAATGTTGAGCTAGACTCAACGTTCGGTAGATAACATTACAAAAAGACATCTGGAATAAGAGATCCATGCTTGCTTCAAACATTTCAAACAAGTACAATTCTCTTTCCAACATACCTATAATATTTACAAAATCCATAAAACCTGTCAGGTTCTGGGGTTTCAAAACTCCAGCTCAAGGGATCACATCAGGAGATTATTAGCTCAAAAGGTCTCATACTCATTCGTTAAATAAGAGAAAATATATGATTTAAAAACTCTATCCGGATAGAATTTTTAAATATTAGAATATAACACTTATGGTCCTCTCCAAGCCCTGGAAGAGAGAAGCCAGCTCAGTCCTTGTAGGCAGTTCATCCACTTGAACCTCTGCGCGGCGTGAAGGGCTGACAACAGCGTCAGAGCAGGCCGAAGAGGCAGAGGAATGGCGCCTCTGATTCGATCTACGGCGGGAGGCGGAGCCTGTAGCAGGGTTCGCGCCACGTGGAGAGCGGCCCAGGCCGTCTGTGTCCTCACCCTCGGCCATTTCCGCGGCTAGGAAGCGCTTGATGGAGCCCAATTGTGGCCCAGCTCGAGGCAGACACGTCCTCACAGCATTGCGTCCAAACCACGCCCCCATATTTCTTTCTTATAACAAAGTTTTTAGGTCAATAGATACTAAAATTATTCTTATCTTTTTGACTTACAATATCACCTAATTTGAATATCTGATCAATGTAGGTATTTTTAAAATGTTTCTGACTTGCATAATTCTAAATCTCTTTTACCACGTGTTAGGATGGACTTTAACCACTTGCTTACCGGGCACGGCTGCAGAGATCGGGAAATGTCTCCCTGGCTGTGATTAGCACAGCGCCGTGCACACTTTCTGGCGGGCTCTGCATGAGTACCATGCAAACACGCCAGAGCTCATCCTTACCGGGCACATATACCCCCTACCTGCCCAGGCGAAATTTCAGCTTCCGTCACTTTGTCGCTTTAACTCACAATTGCGCAGTTGTGCGACGTGGCTCCCAAACAAAATTCATGTCCTTTTTCCCCCCACAAATAGAGTTTTCTTTTGGTGGTATTTGATCGCCTGTGCGGTTTTTATTTTTTGGGCTATAAACAAAAAAAGAGCGTAAATGTAAAAAAAAACACAATGGGCCAGATTCAGAAAGTATTTATGTCAGCGTATCTATAGATATGCGGCGTAAATACTAAGAATAGCCGGCGTATCTTTTTTTGCTATTCAGAAAAGAAGATACGTCGGAATTCTGCTATCATACGAGCGGCGTAATTCTGTTACACCGTCGTATATTAGTTACAGTTTTTACGCTGGCCGCTAGGTGGCGCTTCCGTTGTTTTACACGTCGAATATGTAAATTAGGGTTTTACGCCGATTCCTGAACGTACTTGCGGCCGGCCGTCGTAGTTTACGTTGTTTGCGTAAGCATTATAGCGGGCGTATGGTTACCCCTGCTATAGGAGGTGTAGCCAATGTTAAGTATGGATGTCGGGACAGCGTCGAATTGTACGTCGGTTATGTCGTTTGCGTAAATCGGGAATGGGGCTCGACGCAAGTTATGTTCACGTCGTTTACATTGACAAAAAGCGACGTGATTTTGCGCATGCGCACTGGAAACATCCACGGACGGCGCATGCACCGTACGAAAAAAAGTCAATTACGCGGGGTCATGATTCATTTACATGAATCACGCCCCCACATCACAAATTTGAATTGCGTGGCCTTACGCCGTGCAGTTTACACTACGCCGCCACATAGTATGGAGCAAGTGCTTTCTGAATAAGGCACTTGCCCATAATATTTGCGGCGGCGTAGCGTTAACACCATATGCTACGCCGCCGGACAGATACATGAAATGTATCTGAATCCCGCCCAATATTTTTTACTTTTTGCCATAATAAATATCCCATTTTTCTTTTTAAATGTTTTTATCTCAGTTTAGGCCGATTCATATTCTTCTACATATTTTTGGTAAAAAAAAAAATCACAATAACCGATTGCCTACAAAATAGGGGACATAATTATGATTTTTTTTCTTACTAGGAATGGCGGCGATCTACGTTTTTTTGGGACTGCGACATTATGGCGGACACATCGGACACTTTTGACACATTTTTTGGACCATTCACATTTATACAGTGCTGACCGGGGCCACTTTTTGCGATTCGGCACTGCATCGCTTTAACTGACAATTGCGCGGTCGTGCGACGTGGCTCCCAAACAAAAATTGACGTCCTTTTTTCCCCACAAATAGAGATTTCTTTTGGTGGTGTTTGATCACCTCTGAGGTTTTTATTTCTTGCGCTATAAACAAAAACAGAGCGACAATTTTGAAAAAAATGCAATATTTTTTTACTTTTTTCTATAATAAATATCCCCCAAAAATATATAACAAACATTTTTTCCTCAGTTTAGGCCGATACGTAATCTTCTACGTATTTTTTGTAAAAACAATCACAATAAGCGTTTAACGATTGGTTTGCGCAAAATGTATAGCGTCTACAAAATAGGGGATAGTTTTATGGCATTTTTATTAATCATTTTTTTTTTACTCCTAACGATTTATTTTTCATGACTGCGACATTATGGCGGACTCATTGGACAATTTTGACCCATTTTTGAGACCATTGTCATTTTCACAGCAAAAAATGGTGTAAAAAATGCATTTTTTACTGTGAAAATGACAATTGCAGTTTAGGAGTTAACCACTAGGGGCGATAATGGGTTAAGTGTGACCTCATGTGTGTTTCTAACTGTAGGGGGTGTGGCTGGACGTGTGACGTCATTGATCGTCTTTCCCTATATCAGGGAACAGACGATCAATGACACTGCCACAGTGAAGAACGGGGAAGGTTTGTTTACACTCCCCTCATAGTTACATAGTTACACATAGTTACATATAGTTACATAGTTACATAGTTAGTCAGGTTGAAAAAAGACACAGGTCCATCCAGTTCAACCATAAAAAAAATAAACAAACAAAATAAAACACAGTACATCCCATACACCCAAATCCATACCCACAGTTGATCCAGAGGAAGGCAAAAAACCCCAGCAGAGCATGAGATCCAATTCACTACAGGAGGGGAAAAAATTCCTTCCTGATCCCCCAAGAGACAATCAGATTTTCCCCGGATCAACTTACCTACACATCTTAGTACTCACTTATATTATGTGCATTTAGGAAATAATCCAGACCCTTCTTATAGCAATCTACTGAGCCAGCCAGAACCACCTCTGGAGGGAGTCTGTTCCACATTTCCACACCTCTTACTGTGAAGAAACCTTTCCGTATTTGGAGGTGAAATCTCTTTTCCTCCAGATGTAAAGAGTGCCCCCTTGTCCTCAGTGATGACTGTAAAGTGAATAACTCAACACCAAGGTCACTATATGGACCCCTTATGTATTTGTACATGTTGATCATATCCCCCCTTATTCTCCTCTTCTCAGGAGAGAATAAATTCAGTTCCTCTAATCTTTCCTCATAGCTGAGCTCCTCCATGCCTCTTATCAGTTCGGTTGCCCTTCTCTGCACTTTCTCCAGTTCCCTGAAATCCTTTTTGAGAACTGGGGTCCAAAACTGGACTGCATATTCCAGATGAGGTCTTACTAATAATTTGTACAGGGGGGGGGGCACAATTATATCTCTGTCTCTGGAGTCCATACCTCTCTATACAAGAAAGGACTTTCCTCGCTTTGGAGACCTCAGCTTGGCATTGCATGTTATTATTGAGCTTATGATCAACTAAAAACCCCAGATCCTTCTCCACTACAGATCCCCCCCAGATCCTTCTCCACTACAGATCCCCCCAGATCCTTCTCCACTACGGATCCCCCCAGATCCTTCTCCACTACGGATCCCCCCAGATCCTTCTCCACTACAGATCCCCCCAGATCCTTCTCCACTACGGATCCCCCCAGATTCTTCTCCACTACGGATCCCCACAGACTGTTAAAGTGTTTAATGCCGTCTGCTACTGTCATGTAAATGAACCTTAGTCTGGGTCTCAAAAACCTTTCACTGAGTTATGCTTATTGACACTGTATTGTGTGAAGTTCTATTGATGATAGGTGTGTGTTGTGAGTTAGCACAGTCTAAAGGTCAGATGTCTGACTTATGTCTAATAAAGGAATGTGTATTGTATAGCAGGTGAGAGAAGCCGTAGTCATGATGTCTGACTTGTCAGCTGTAGTAACTAGCTCATGTTAATTATGTCAGACCTGTGCCAGAAAGTCTGACTAAAAGATGTGTATTGGAGGCTTGTTTGTACACATTGTATGATGGTGTGGGTGGAGTGTGTCATTGTCCATTTGATTACTGCAAGTATTCTTCTTGGTGTATATAGGAGCCTGCCTTCTCAATAAAGATTGGCTATTCCTGTTGAACCAAAGAACAGAGCTGTGTGTCTCGTTATTCTGGGGGAAATTCGCATGGGTCCTGTTTGCGAATTGTGGAGTGTCCATATGCTGTCATGGGTTGGTGGAATGGAATATCGTAAACGGCGTTAACCCCTGACCGTTACACCAACTATATAGAGATAAGGAGAAAGAAGAAAGAAAAGGTCCTCTAGAAAGGAAGATCGGTGATCGGTGCTCCCCGACATCTGATGACTCTCACCATATAAAGGTGATCTCTGAGCTCTGGGGGGAGGGGACTATGGGGAATATTCTTTATAAGATGATGAAGCCGCTATAAATTCTTACATTTCTTTCATTCCCCCAAAAACATGGATGGAGAATTCTCTTCTGTCTGCTGGCAGAATACCCGATCGGTGGTGATCGTCATTGTTCAGCTGATCCTTTTCCATCCACAGCCTTCAATTTTCATATCAAAGGATTTGGGGCGCCAAAAGGCCACCTAATGCCTCGTACACACGATCGATCGTACGATAATCTGATCGTTAGTATACAGCTTTCCAGAGCCAATCACGACATCTGAAGGGACAACAAAGAAAACTTTTCTTGTATGATACCAAAACGAACAATTTTCATTTAATCAGTACCGTATTCACGTGAAGACCGCGCATGCTCGGACATGTAAGAACACAACACATTCCATCACTTCCCAAGCTGTTTCCTGTCATACGAGGGTTTTCATAACTTTGGTATCTGATTGGTCATTAAATACATCAAATACATTGAGGGGGTGAATGAGATTCAGGAGGGCAGATTTTTCAATATGAAACCAAAACCAAGAACACAAGGACATGACCTCCAACTAAGTGGAGGAAAGTTCAGAACTACAGAGGAACCTCGGATTCCGAGGATAATGCGTTCCAGGAGAATGCTTGTAATCCAAAGCACTCGCATATCAAAGCGTGTTTCCCCATAGAAGTCAATGAAAATTAAGATAATTAGTTACACATTGACTTCTATGGCAAGCAATACCGCATGTGGCCTGAGGTGGGGGGCGCCGCAGAGCCTCAGAAATACTTGGGGACAGCTCAGCTGATCTCGGAAACCCTTGGAAAGATTCGGAAACACTCAGGAACTGAGTATTTCCAAGTATTTCTGAATGGCTCGGAAAGGCTCCAAACCATTCCGAGTGTCACGGCGCCCCCTCACCTCAGGCCAAATGTGGTACTGCACACCCCATGCATGTTTTGTGAGACAACACTCACAAACCGAGTCAGAAATGTAAAAAGTTGCTTGTTATTTAAAACGCTTGATGACCGCGTTACTCATAAACCGAGGTTCCACTGTAATCTTAGAAAGTATTTTTTCACTGAAAGGGTATTTGATGCTTGAAATAGACTTCCATCAGAGGTAGTGAGACAGACATGTGCGCTGCCGAAAAATTCGTTTCTTTTTTTTTCATTTCATTTTTTTGTTTGCTTTTTTCGTAAACTCAGAAATTTGGAAAATTTGGGTTTCGGAAATGCAAAAAATTTGAAAATTCGAAAATCCAATTTTCCAAATCTGCGAATTTTAGATTTTGGAACTTTGAAATAATAACTAACTGATAGGGTTGAGCGAACCCGAACTGGACTTTGTTTTTTTTTGTACCCGGACCCGAACCCGGACTTTTTGCTGAAAGTTTGGATTCGGGTCCGATGTTCGGCAATGTTACGGCGGGCTGCAGGGCAGCCAATCGCCATTTGTTTTACTGTGACTAAGAAGCCATCACAGCCATGCCTACTAATGGCATGGCTGTGATTGGCCAGTGCAGCATGTGACCCAGCCTCTATATAAGCTAGAGGCACACAGTACAGCTCGTCACTCTGCTTTAGCTAGGGTAGGGAAAGGCTGCTGCTGATCTCAGGGAGAGATTGAGATAGGACTATCCTGTTTCAGAAATCTTCACCAGCACTGCATCTGTCCCTGTGAGATACTCTGCATTACATAGTTTAGGGCAAGGTTCCTGCTTGTTGCTATAGGGAGAGAATTATATAGGAGAATCTCTGCATATTGCACAGCATTGCATATGTTCCTGTCAGATACTCTGTAGGGAAAGGTTCCTGATTGTGCTTATAGGGAGAGAATTAGTTAGGAGTCAGTCCTATTTCACAAATCTAATTGCACCAGAATAGTGTCCCATCATTGGTATCATTGGGAGGAATAGTGTCCCATCATTGGTGTCATTGGGAGGAATAGTGTCCCATCATTGGTATCATTGGGAGGAAAAGTGTCCCATCATTGGTATCAGTGGGAGGAATAGTGTCCCATCATTGGTATCATTGGGAGGAATAGTGTACCATCATTGGTATCATTGGGATGAATAGTGTCCCATCATTAGTGTCAGTGGGGGAATAGTGCCCCATCATTGGTATCATTGGGAGGAATAGTGTCCCATCATTGGTGTCAGTGGGATGAATAGTGTCCCATCATTGGTATCATTGGGAGAAATAGTGTCCCATCATTGGTATCATTGGGAGGAAAAGTGTCCCATCATTGGTATCATTGGGAGGAATAGTGTCCCGTCATTGGTATCATTGGGAGGAATAGTGTACCATCATTGGTATCATTGGGATGAATAGTGTCCCATCATTAGTGTCAGTGGGGGAATAGTGCCCCATCATTGGTATCATTGGGAGGAATAGTGTCCCATCATTGGTATCAGTGGAGGGAATAGTGTCCCATCATTGGTATCAGTGGAGGGAATAGTGTCCCATCATTGGTATCAGTGGGAAGAATTGTGTCCCATCATTGGTATCAGTGGGAAGAATAGTGTCCCATCATTGGTATCATTGGGGGGAATAGTGCCCCATCATTGGTGTCATTGGGGGGAATAGTGTCCCATTATTGGGGAAGGTTCCTGCTTGTCAAGATTATTATTTTTTATGCATTTTATGTTATTTTAAGTTATTTCCCTATCCACATTTGTTTGCAGAGTACTTGCCATGCTCTTACCGACATTTTGCCGCCATTTTCAGCCCTCTAGCCCTTTCCATTAGTTTTTTAGAGACATTTTAGTAGTCAAAGTCCGGGTCCCTATTGACTTCAATGGGGTTTGGGGTCAAGTTTGGGTCCCCGAATCCGGACTTTTTTCCGAAGTTCGGCCGAACCCGCCGAACCTGAACATCCAGGTGTCCGCTCAACTCTACTAACTAATTATCACTATTAAATTTCAGGTATTAGAATTTCCTTTCAAATTTGTCTGTTAGTGAAGATAACAAATACAAATTTATCTGAAGTTACAAATTACCTGAAATAATGAATGAAACATCTAAACCAATGGAAGTGAACAAATTAATAATAAATAATAACATTTTGTATTGTAATTATTTATTATTATTTGATCATTACGTTCCATTTGTTATTTTGGATAATTTGTAACTTCGGATGAATTTGTATTCGTTCACTAACAGCCAAATTTGAAAGGAAATTTCAATACCCAATCTCCAAATTTCCAAAATATAGAATTATGAATTTCCAAAAAAAATGTATTTCCTAATTTTCGAAATTTCAGTTTTCCGTCTGTTTAATTCCCTGACTTAGTTTGGGGGTAGGCGGTAAACTTTGATGGGGGTGGGTCAGCCATGCCTTGTGACCAGTGACCTCTGGGAACCAGCATTCTGACATTTGACCTCTGGGGGAGGTCCCTATTCCAATTCCTGAGTCCTAGCCTTATTCTTCAAGGGGAAACCCTAACCCTAACTCTAATACTACCCCTTAGTCTAAAACCCTAACCCTTACCCCTAACTGCTAACCCTAATCCCTAACCTCTAACCCCAATCCTAACCCCTGGCCCTAACCCCTATCCCCTAGACATAGCCCTAACACTAACCCTAACTCCAAACCCTCCAACCCTAACCACCTAACACTGACTCCTAAAACCAACTCCCTAACCCTCTAACCCTAAACCTAACCCCTAACCCTATCTGCTAACCTTAAGCCCTAACCCTAAACCCCTAACCTTAAACCCCTAAACCCTAACAGCTACCCCTTAGCCATAACCCCAACCCTTAACCCTAACTCCTAACCCCTAGCCATCAACCCTAACCCTAAACTCTAGACATAACCCTAACCCCCAACCCTAAACCTAACCCTCTAACCCTAACCCCAGCCCTAACCCTCCAACCCTAACCCCTATCTCCTAACCCTAAAACCTAACCTCTAACCCAAACCCTAACCCCTAAGCCTCTAACCCTAACACTAACCCTCATGTGAATTATTGGACATTATTATTTATTCCAGGACTTCCTTCATTAGTGAAGTCATTTGTTGCAATATGCATTACGTGTTTGAGGAATAAACTATACAAACCCTAACCCTAGCCATAGCCCTAACCACTAACCCCCAACCCTAACTCCCAACCCTAACCCTAACCCCTAGCCATAACCCTAACCACTAACCCCCAACCCTAACTCCCAACCCAAACCCTAACCCCTATCTATAACCCTAACCACTAACCCCCAACCCTAACCCTAACCCCTAGCCATAACCCTAACCACTAACCCCCAACCCTAACTCCCAACCCAAACCCTAACCCCTAGCCATAACCTTAACCACTAACCCCCAACCCTAACTCCCAACCCTAACCCTCACCCCTAGCCATAACCCTAACCACTAACCCCCAACCCTAACTCCCAACCCTAACCAAAACCCTAACCCCTAGCCATAAACCTAACCCTAGCCCTAACACAAACCCTAACCCTAAACCCTAACCCCCTAAACCTAACCTCCTAAACCTAACCCTTAACCTTAACTGCTAACGCCTGACCCTCTAACACCCTAAGAATTTCCTAACTTCAAATATTTGAATTTCGATTTTTCAAATTTCCGAATTTGGAATTTTCGAATTTTGCAAATTCAAATTTTCCAAAATGCGTTTTTTCTCCGTGATAATAGCGCACGCCCAATACCATTGTCTCATCTCATTGGATGTGTCTTGTTAGGCAATTAGTAGTGTTCTCAGTTCATTAACCCCTTCTTGTTGCTAATCTCATTCCGATCACTTCTAATAAATCTCTGAAATGTGATTTATACCCAAAATACATTACAAAGAACAGAGAAATGTTTCTAAACCCCGAAAATTCATATTTTCAGATCTTGATCTTTAACTACTTCAGCCCCGGAAGGATTTACCCCCCTTCCTGACTGGGGCCACTTTTTGCGATTCGGCGCTGCGTCGCTTTAACTGACGATTGCGCGGTCGTGCGACGCCGCTCCCAAACAAAATTGGTGTCCTTTTTTTCCCACAGATAGAGCTTTCTTTTGGTGGTATTTGATCACCTCTGCGGTTTTAATTTTTTGCACTATAAACAAAAATAGAGCGACAATTTTGAAAAAAAAAATATTTTAAATTTTTTTCTATAATAAATATCCCCCCAAAAATATATAAAAACATTTCTTCCCTCGGTTTAGGCCGATACGTATTCTTCTACTTATTTTTGGTGAAAAAATCGCAATAAGCGTTTATCGATTGGTTTGCGCAAAAGTTATAGAGGCTACAAAATCAAACAATGAGGAAGTGACAAGAGGAATGACTGCAGGTAAAGGATGCTTATTATGAAAAAAAGTTTCCTTTACAACCCCTTTAATCCTAACACTAACCCGAAAATTAACCCTAACTCTAATTTTAACTCAAAACTTAACCCAACATTTAACCCTAACCCTAATTTTAACTCTAACCCGAATCCAACACCTAACCCTAATTTTAACCCTAAACCTAACCCTAACCTTTATTTTAACCCTAACCTGACTATTAAGCCTAACCCTAATTTTAATGATAACCCTAATTTTTAACCTAACCTGACAATTATCCCTAACCCTAATTTTAACCCTAACTCTTACCAGACAATTAACCCTAACCCTAATTTTAACCCTAACTCTAATTTTAACGATAACCCTAATCCTACAATTAACCCTGACCCTAATTTTAACCCTAACCCGACAATTACCCTAACCCTAATTTTAACCCTAACCTGACAATTAACCCTAACCCTAATTTTAACTCTAAACCTAACCCGACAATTAATCCTAATTTTAACCCTAACCCTAATGTCACAATTAAGCCTAATTTTAACGCTAACCCTAATTTTAACTCTAAAGCTAACCCAAACATTTACCCAATCCCTAATTTTAACCCTAACCCAAATTTTAACTCTAACCCTAATCGGGCACCTAACCCTAACTTTAATTTTAACCCTAAACCTAGCCCTAATTTTAACTCTAACCCAACAATTAACCCTAACTCTAATTTTAACCCTAACCATAACCCTAATTTTAACTCTAACTCTAACCGGACATTTAATCCTAAGCCTAATTTTAACCCTAAGCCAAAAATTAACCCTAACCTTTATTTTAACCCTAACTCTAATCTCACAATTAACTCTAATCCTAATTTTAACTCTATCCCTAACCCGACATTTTACCCTTACCCTAATTTTAATCCTAAAACCAATTTTAACACTAACCCTACCCCGACAATTAAAACTAACCCTAATTTTAACTCTAACCCTACCCTGACAATTAACACTAACCCTAATTTTAGCCCTAACCCCAACCCGACAATTAACCCTAACCCTAATTTTTATTAAAATTAGGGTTAGGGTTAATTGTCAGGTTAGGGTTAAGTGTCAGGTTAGGGTTAAAATTAGGGTTAGGTGTCAGATTAGGGTAAGAATTACAATTAGGGTTAATTGTTAGGTTAGGGTTAAAATTAGGGTTAGGCTTAGGGTTAAAATGAGGGTTAGGTGTTGGATTAGGGTTAGAGTTAAAATTAGGGTTAATTGTTGGGTTAGGGTTAGAGTTAAAATTTGGGTTAGGGTTAATTGTTGGGTTACAGTTAGAGTTAAAATTTGGGTTAGGTTTAGGGTTAAAATTAGGGTTAGGGTTAGGTGTCGGATTAGGGTTAGAGTTAAAATTAGAGTTAGGGTTAATTGTCGGGTTAGGGTTAGAGTTTAAATTTGGGTTAGAGTTTAAATTAAGGTTAGGGTTAATTGTCGGGTTAGGGTTAGAGTTAAAATTAGGGTTAGGTTTAAAATAAGGGTTAGGGTTAATTGTTGGGTTAGGGTTTAAATTAGAGTTAGGGTTAATTGTTGGGTAAGGTTTAAAATGAGGGTTAGGGTTAATTGCCGGGTTAGGGTTATAGTTAAAATTAGGGTTAAAATTAGGATTAGGGTTAATTGTCGGTTTAGGGTTAAAATTAAGGTTAATTGTTGGGTTAGGGTTAAAATTAGGGTTAGGATTAATTGTCGGGCTAGGGTTAAATTAGGGTTAGGGTTAATTGTCGGGTTAGGGCTAAAATTAAGGTTAATTGTTGGGTTAGGGTTAAAATGAGGGTTAGGGTTAATTGCCGGGTTAGGGTTAGGGTTAAAATTAGGGTTAGGGTTAGTTGTTGGGTTAGGGTTAGAGTTAAAATTAGGGTTAAGGTTAATTGTTGGGTTAGGGTTAATTGTCGGGTTAGGGTTAATTGTCGGGTTAGGGTTAGGTTGGGCTAGGGTTAAAATTAGGGTTAGGGTTAATTGTGAGGTTAGGGATAAAATTAGGGTTAGGGTTAAGTTTAAAATTAGGGTTAGGGTTAGGGTTAAGTTTAAAATTAGGGTTAGGGTTAATTGTCGGGTTAAGGCTAGAGTTAAAATTAGGGTTAGGGTTAAAATTAGGGTTAGGGTTAATTGTTGGATTAGGGGTAGAGTTAAAATTAGGGTTAGGTTTAATTGTCAGGTTAGGGTTAAAATTAGGGTTAGGGTTAATTGTCAGGTAAGGGTTAAATTTAGGGTTAGTTTTAATTGTCAGGTAAGGGATATAGTTAATATTAGGGTTAGGGTTAATTGTCAGGTTAAGGCTAAAATTAGGGTTAATTGTTGGATTAGGGTTAAAATGAGGGTTAGGGTTAATTGTCGGGTTAGGGTTAAAATTAGGGTTAGGGTTAATTGTCGGGTTAGGGTTAGATTTAGGATTAGGGTTAAAATTAGGGTTAGGGTTAATTTTCAGGTTAGTGTTAAAATTAGGGTTAAAATTGTTGGTTTAGGGTTAGAATTAAGATTAGGGTTAATTGTCTGGTTAAGGTTGGATTTAAGATTTGGGTTAGGTTTAGGGTTAAAATGATGGTTAGGGTTAGAGTCAAAATTTGGGTTGTAGTTTAAATTAGGGTTAGGGTTAAAATTATTGTTATGGTTAGGTGTCGGGTTAGGGTTAGAATTAAAATTTGGGTTGGAGTTTAAATTAGGGTTAGGGTTAATTGTTGGGGTATGGTTAAATATAGGGTTAGGGTTTGTTGTCGGGTTAGGCCTAAAATTAGGGTTAGGGATAATTGTTGGGTTAGGGTTAAAATTAGGGTAGGGGATGAGGTTAGGGTTAGATTTAAGATTAGGGTTAGGGTTAATTGTCAGGTTAGGGTTAAAATTAGGGTTAGGGTTAATTGTCAGGTTAAGGTTAGATTTAGGATTAGAGTTAAAATTAGGGTTAGGGTTAAAATGAGGGTTAATTGTTGGATAAGGGTTAAAATTAGGCTTAGGGTTAAAATTAGGCTTAGGTTTAGGGTTAAAATTAGGGTTAGGTGTTGGATTAGGGTTAGAGTTAAAATGAGGGTTATGTTTAATTGTTGGGTTAAGGCAAGGGTGCCCAACTTTTTGAAGAGCGAGGGCCAATTAAGCAACTTAGTAACCAGTCGCGAGCCACAATGAACGGAGGGGGCGGATGACAGGTCACGGTTACTCTATAGGCCCTCCAGATGGAAGGGGACAAATTCCCTTATGTTTGAATTGGAGGTAGGTGAGCGTAAATGGACATCTGTCGCTCTATAGAGGTAAATTGAGGGTCCCATTTGGTCGGGCTGATCGTGTGAAAGGGTCTAAGACTGCTTTCACACTGATGTGCTGCGGTTTACCCACACCGTGGGTGCAGCGTAGTGCACCTGTGTCTATCCTGCAGGTTAGCTGGACTTTGCCATAGACTCCGCCTGTGGCAAAAGCCGGCGCTGTAGAGGATGCATCGGCTTATGGGGCTCTGCTCCGCAGCTGCGTTCTTTCTCTACCACCAGCTTCATTACAACACTGATGCTGTGATATGGCAGTTCGGCAACCTGCGATCTGGGCTTGCCAACCCGCCAGTCCAGAGCAGGAGGTTGTGGGCCACATCAGAGGGCTCCGCGGGCCACATGTGGCCCTCGGGCCACTGGTTGGCCACCCCTGGGTTAAGGTTAAAATTAGGGTTAGGGTAAATTGTCCGGTTGGGGTTGGAGTTAAAGTAAGGGGTTAGAGTTAAAATTAGGGTTAGGGTTAAAGTTAGGGTTAGGTGTCGGATTAGGGTTAGAGATAAAATTAGGGTTAGTTTTAATTGTCGGGTTAGGGTTAAAATTAGGGTTAGGTGTCGGGTTAGGGTTAGAGTTAAAATTAGGATTAGGGTAAAAATTAGGGTTAGAGTAAAAATTAGGGTTAATTGGTTAGGGTTAATTGTCAGGTTGAGGTTAAAATTAGTGTTAGGGTTAATTGTCGGGTTAGGGTTAGATTTAAGATTTGGGTTAGGGTTAAAATTAGGGTTAGGGTTAATTGTCAGGTTAGGGTTTAAATTAGGGTTAGGGTTAGGTGTTGGATTAGGGTTAGAGTTAAAATTAGGGTTAATTGTTGGGATAAGGTTAAAATTTGGTTAGGGTTAAGTGTCCAGTTAGGGTTAGAGTTAAAATAAGGGGTTAGAGATAAAATTAGGGTTAGGGATAATTGTTGGGTAAGGCTTAGAATTAGGGTTAGGGTTAATTGTCGGGTTAGTCTTAAAATAAGTATTATGGTTAATTGACGGGTTAAGGTTAAAATTCAAATTAGGGTCAGGTTTAGGGTTAAAATTAGGGATAATTGTCAGGTTAGGGTTAGCGTTTAAATTAGGGTTAGGATTAAAATTAGGGTTAGGGTTAATTGTCAGGTTAGGGGTAGAGTTAAAATTAGGGTTAGGGTTAAAATTAGGGTTAATTGTTGGGTTAGGGTTAGATTTAAGATTAAGGTTAGGGTTAAAACTAGGGTTAGGTTTAAATGTCGGGTTAGGGTTAGGTTTAGGTTTAAAATTAGTGTTAGTGTTAGGTGTCAGGTGAGGGTTAAAGATAAATTTAGGTTAGAGTTTAAATTAGGGTTAGGGTTAATTGTCGGGTTAGGGTAAAAATTAGGGTTAAATGTTGGGTTAGGGTTAAAATTAGGGTTAGGGTTAAAATAAGGCTTAGGGTTAATTGTTGGGTTAGGCCTAAAATGAGGGTTAGGACTAATTGTTTGGTTAGGGTTAGAGTTAAAATTAGGGTTAAAATTAGGGTTAGGGTAATTGTCGGATTAGGGGTAGAGTTATAATTAGGGTTAGGGGTAAAATTAGGGTTAAAATTAAGGTTAGGGTTAATTATCAGGTTAGGGGTAAAATTAGGGTTAGTTTTAACCACTTGCTTACTGGGCACTTACACCCCCCTCCTGCCCAGGTGAAATTTCAGCTTCCGGCACTGCGTCGCTTTAACTGACAATTGCGCGGTCGTGCGACGTGGCTCCCAAACAAAATTTACGTCCTTTTTTCCCCACAAGTAGAGCTTTCTTTTGGTGGTATTTGATCGCCTGTGCGATTTTTATTTTTTGCGCTATAAACAAAAAAGAGCGACAATTTTGAAGAAAAATACAATATTTTTTACTTGTTGCTATAATAAATATCCCAATTAAAAAAAAAAACACATTTTTTTTCTCAGTTTAGGGCGATACGTATTCTTCTACATATTTTTGGTAAAAAAAAAAAAAAAAAAATCGCAATAAGCGACTGGTTTGCGCAAAAGTTATAGCGCTTACAAAATAGGGGAGAGAATTATTATTTTTTATTTTTTTTTTTTTTACTAGAAATGGCGGCGATCTGCGATTTTTATTGTTACTGCGACGTTATGGCGGACACATCGGACACTTTTGACACATTTTTGGCGCCATTCACATTTATACTGCGATCAGTGCTATAAATATGCACTAATTACAGTATAAATGTGACTGGCATTGAAGGGGTTAACACTAGGGGGTGAGGAAGGGGTTAAATGTGTATGCTAGGTGTGTTCTAACTGTAGGGGGAGGGGGGGGTGACTGGGGGGGTGACCGATCTGTGTCCCTATGTAGGAAGGAACACAGATCGGGCTCCTCCCTTCCAGAGACAGGACATTGTCTCTGTGTCAGCCGGCAATGAGAGATGATCTATGAGAGATCATCTCTCATTCGCCCACAGATCGCATTGCAAACGGCCGCTCTGATTGGCCGTTTGCCGCGATCTGTGATTGGCCGTGTCCAAGGGACACGGACAACACAGGGCTTCCCCGCAGCGCGCTGTACAGCGCGCGCTGGGAACGCCAGAAAGACATGCCGTCAAATGACGGCATGTTGGATATTGAGGTCCGCGCTGTTGCCGTCATCCGACGGTAGCGCGGGCCTCAAGTGGTTAATTGTCGGATTAGGGTTAGAGTTAAAATTTAGGGTTAGGGTAAAAATTAGGTTTATGGTTAATTTTTGGGTTAGGGTTAGAGTTAAAATTAGGATTAGGATAAAAAATATTGTTAGGGTTAATTGTCAGGTTAGGTTTAGGGTTAAAATTAGGGTTAGGGTTAGATATCGGGTTAGGGTTAGAATTAAAATTTGGGTTAGAGTTTAAATGAGGGTTAGGGTTAATTGTCGGGTTATGGTTAAAATTAGGGTTAGGGGTAAAATTAGGGTTAATTGTCAGGTTAGCGTTAAAATTAGGGTTAGATTTAATTGTCTGGTTACGGTTAGAGTTAAAATTAGGGTTAATTGTTAGGTTAGGGTTAATTTTAGGGTTAGGGTTAATTGTCAGGTTAGGGTCAAAGTTAAAATTAGGTTTAGGGTTAATTGTTGGGTTAGGGTTAAAATTAGGGTTAGGGTTAATTGTCGTGTTAGGGTTAATTGTCGTGTTAGGGCTAAAATTAGAGTTAGGGTTAAATGTCAGGTTAGGGTTAGGGATACAATTAGGGTTAGGTGTTGGATTAGGGTTAGAGTTAAAATTAGGGTTAGGGTTAATTGTTGGGTTATTGTTAGAGTTAAAATTAGGGTTAGAGTTAGAGTTATTGTTAAATTTAGGGTTAGGATTAGGGTTAGGGTAAAAATTAGGGTTAGGGTTAAAATTAGGGTTAATTGTTGGGTTAGGGTTAAAATTAGGGTTAGGGTTAATTGTAAGGTTAGGGTTAGATTTGGGATTAGGGTTAAAATTAGGGATAGCGTTAGGGTTAGGTTTAAAATTAGGGTTAGGTTTGGGGTTAAAATTAGGGTTAGAGTTAAAATTAGGGTTAGTTTTAATTGTCGAGTTAGAGATAAAATTAGGGTTAGGGTTAAAATTAGGGTTTTTGTTAATTGTCGGGTTAGGGTTAGAGTTAAAATTATGATTAGAGTAAAAATTAGGGTTAATTGTTTGGTTAGGGTTAGAGTTAAAATTTGGGTTAGAGTTAAAATTAGGTTTAGGGTAAAAATTAGGGTTAGGGATAGGTGTCGGTTTAGGGTTAGGTTTAATTGTTGGGTTAGGGTTAGAATTAAGATTAGAGTTAGGGTCAGGTTAGGGTTAAAATTAGCGTTAGGTTTCGGGCTAAAAAAATTAGGGTTAGGGTTAAAATTAGGGTTAGGGTTAATTTTCGGATTAGGGTTAGGGTTAAAGTTAGGGTTAGTTTTAATTGTTTGGTTAGGGTTAGAGTTAAAATTAGGATTAGGGATAATTGTTGGGTTAGGGTTAAAATTAAGATTAGAAGTAGGGTTAAAATTAGAGTTAGGGTCAATTGTCAGGTTAGAGTTAGGGTTAAAATTAGGGTTAGGGTCAATTGTCAGGTTAGGGTTAAAATTAGGGTTAGGTTTTGGGTAAAATTAGGGTTTGGTGTCAGATTAGGGTTAGGCCTAAAATGAGGGTTAGGGTTAATTGTCGGTTTAGGTTTAGGGTTAAAATTAGGGTTAGTTTTAATTGTTGGCTTAGGGTTAGAGTTAAAATTAGGATTAGGATAAAAATTAGGGTTAGGGTTAATTGTCGGGTTAGCATTAGATTTAAGATTAGGGTTAAAGGGGTTGTAAAGGAAAACATTTTTTTAATAACAATCATCCTTTACCTGCAGACATTCCTCTTCTCACTTCTTCATTGTTGTTTTTTGCTCAGAAGTTGCTCTATTTCTTCTCTGTTCTGCTTGTCTGATTGTTACTCACCACCGTGAAGGGAGGCTTTACTGCGGTGGTCAGTGACGTGCCCCGCCCCCTCCTGGAAACTACATCTGTACGGCAGGACGCTCTCTACGTGTTAGAGACTTCAAGGAGGTGTGAATTACTGGCGTGCCGCAATGCATACTGGGAAATATAGTTCTTACATGAACGAGCGCCGCAAACTAGGAAGTGAATGAGAGAACAGAAACTAGAACGCCGGGTGATATAGATGAAGGAATTTAATAAGAGAATCATTACACTATTCTCTCCGTCTACTTTGCAGACATTCATTTTTTTCCTTTACAACTCCTTTAATAGCGTTCTCTGGGATGTCCAGCAGGGGGAGCATAGAACATTATCTAGAACCCTCCAAGAGAATCAATATGAAACAATGTATCCAGATGATAAGAGAGATTAGTATGAAAGGAAACACAGAGATATCTGGAGGAATGGGAACATAATACTCTTGTAGAGATAACTAATGGGAAGAACCTCCATGTACAACCAGAACCTCCATACACTGTGAGATGGGGGCCTGGAAATGATATGATATTATAATATTCATCCCAATTTCTCCAGAAAGACCCATCAGTGATTGGATATTGAGAGGAAAAATCCAGAAGGTCCCTCATCACATCATGACTTTTTGGTACGGCCCCCATCCCCCATACTACAAGTCTGTCTGTCCATCTATTGTGCTTTTCTGTACAATGTCTGGGCACACGATATTCACAACAACCTTCTTCCATCAGTCGGCGGTGTTCACCATAGCAGCTATGAAGAGCCCTAATTGTGCCCCACATACCGGAGACCACAAGGACAGGCCAGACCGGACACTACTAACTCAGGAGAAGAATTCTAGAATGCAGAGATCTGATTGGTCCCACCATGGAGACACTTTATTTTTCTCCACTGAAAGGTCCCAATGAGGTGAGTAAAGTTAGAAGAGTCCTGACTCCAGGCCTGGCCTAAAAAACACACATTAGACCCATCAGTCGGAGTCCTTGTGGTGAATAGCAGAAGGAGAAACACCAATTTATGGAAGAATCTCCCTCATGGACTCCTATGACCTGAATGTACTAATATCACCTCTATACAGGATATGGGACCATGAGACACTTGTATATACACAACAACATTCTTTATTATATCAGATACACACATTGTAGAGTCATGGCTAGACCACCCCTCCCCCCCACTATGGACAGTGACTGCTGACCTCTGAACTCCATGACACTTACTCCTCATCTCTTATCTCTGATACATCGGTGTGCCTGAAAATGGTGGTCAGGATCTCCAGCAGGTAGATCAGGATGAGCCAAACATGGCCTCTGAAAATGGGTTCTTCATATCTATAAAGCATTATGATCCCTAACGTGTTTCCTCTTCATAGGGACTTCCTCAGAGGGGGTGTGGCCTCAATCAAGGAAGTCCCTACAGGAAGGAAATGTGTCAGGGGTCCATGGCCTGGGTTGGCCTTGATGAGCATCCAGTAAGCCCAACATGCTGTATAGATATGAATAGTCCATTTCCAATCCAGCAAAGAGATGGCACCATCCAAAGAGACATTTCCATCCAGCAAAGAGACATCTCCATATGTTCAACAAAGAGACAGCTCAATCCAGAAATGAGACATTCCCATATATTCAAAGAGACACCCTTCCATATATCCAGCTAAGAGACGCCCCTATATATCCAAAGGGACAACCCCCCATATATCCATCTAAGAAATAGTCCCATATATCCAGGTAAGAGACAGCCCCCATATATATAACTAAGAGACAGTCCCCTGGATATATAGCTAAGAGTCAGTCCCCAGATATCCAGAAAATAAACAGCCCCCCATATATGCAGACAAGTGACAGCCCCCCATATATACAGCTAAGAGAAAACCCCCATATATCCAGAAAAGAGACTGCCCCCCATATATCCAGCTAAGGAACAACCCCCATATATCCAGCTAAGAGACAGCCCCCATATACACAGAAAAGAGACAGCCCCCATATATACAGAAAAGAGACAGCCCCTGCATATATCCAGAAAAGAGACAGCCCCCATATATCCAGCAAATAGCCAGTCACAGTACAGACCCACATCCAAGCAGCATTAACAGACATACACACCCCTATCCAGCAACATTGTCACTTTACTAAAAAGCAATGTCTATCAACGTGTCTCTGAGGGAGCGCTGAGCAGTCAGTCAGAACAGTCTCTCCTCACACACCGCAGCTGGTGCCAAAAGCTGGTGCCAAAAATCTGCTCTGCAGATATCACTCCGCTCTCCTATCAGGCTCAGCCACAACTATGTGACCTCCCTGAGCTTTGTCAGATTGTTATGTGGCCGCCATGCTCACTCCACAGTCACTGTGATAAGCAATATAGAGAGCGCTCCGCTCCCTCTCTGTCTCTGGGGTGTTACACCAGAAAAAAAGCCCTGAGCATAGATAATGAGATCCCACCCCAGACTGGGAGGACACAGAATACATTATACATGAAATGACCAATAGGGGGCAGATTTTCAGCCCAGAAGCTAAACATTTCTTCTCAGGAATGTTATCCTAGGTGGACACCTTTGTGTGGCTTTCTCTAATATCCAAAGAAGGTAAAAGGTCCATTAGTCCCATAAGTTCCTGGCGGGTCTTCTAGTCATACAGTTATTAATGAGATTTATAAAGAGAAATGATCATTATGTGGCGGGAGAAGGTGAAGCAGCGAACAACTATATATATAAAATGTCAGATAAATGTCTCTCACAAGATGAGGGCAAAGCCTTGCAGATCTACAGATCCGGCACACAAGAGGTTTCATTCGCAGTCATCATAGTAAGTTGGTTCCATTTCCATCTCCACCTGATCTCTTCTCCTCATACTCCTCTCCCTCCGATTCTTCTCATTCTTCATCTTCCTCAGGTCATTGACCATAAAGATGAGGAGCCCGGTGTAGAGGACAAAGACCGCCCCGGATGACAGGAAGTGACCCCAACATGACCGACTTTCTCCTAAATGGAGATAATGGGTACAATGAGAGAGTTGTACAGAATATAATATTATATATCAAACCCAATCAGATCTTCAGTACAGCAGTGTCAGTATAACAGGACAGTCATTCTGGTAACAGGGCAGAGATTCTGGATGTCTTGATAAGGACGTAGCCGGATACTTAATAACTCGTCCAGTAAACATGGAGAATAGAAGGAGGTCAGATTATCATCACACAATGACAGCGGGCCGGGTGAGGACATGACCATGTGAGAGAGTCACCAGACATCACATCACCCCAATAGTATATGAACCCTCTATGAAGGGGTGATGATAATGAGGTCTGAGCACCCCAAAACTGTGTGGACAAACCCAGGACAGCCTTGTTGGTGTAAAACTCACAAGAGAACAGTGAGAGTTTTTAGAGAAGACACAGAGCAGGTTTACATCCACATAGCCAGACAATGACCCCCCAAACCATAGAACCCCAGGACCCCATCTCCACAGACATTGATGAACACGTCTTACAGGATAATAAACTGATGATATCAGTGATAAGCCAGAGCACTATCCAGAAAGGTGTTTCTTAAAGGGGATTTTCACTTTTCCCACCAAATTGGGATTATACAAAGTTATATTTGTTACATGTTCTCCTTCACACAGTTGGACAAACAATTTGGGCTGAGCAAAAGCTCAGCTCGAGCTTCGTCTGTTTGGGTGTCGCCGCATCCTTAACATCCTGACAGCTAAAAGAAAAAAAGAATGGCATGGGGTCCATGACTGGTGTATGTTGGGTCGGTGATATCACAATGGGGCAGGGTCATCAGGTGATGTCACCAGGTTACCACGCCCCTTACCTATTTAAGAACTGTCACCCGGCAGAGGTGGCATTTGGTGGTCAGTTGTCAACAAATGCAGAGTGTTTGGCCCGGATTCACGTAGAGCGGCGCATATTTATGCCGGTGTAGCGCATCGTCTTTACACTACGCCGGCACAACGTAGAGAAGCAAGCCTGCTATTCACAAAGAATATGCGCTCCACATTGAGCCGGCATAGCGTATAGTTGTCAGGGTAAGCCGACGTAACTCAAAGTAGGTGGAAGTGGGCTGGAAGTGGTCGTGATATATTATATTGAAGCGTGACCCCATGAAAATGATGGGCTGAGCTTCAAAAAACGAACTGTGCATGCGTCATCTTTTGGACGCATCCCAGTGCGCATGCTCACAGTTACGTCGAAATAGCTGCCTAAGATACGCCGAACGCTGCCTACGACGTGAACGTAACCTACGCACAGCCCTATTTACGTAGTACTACGTAAACGGCGTACGCAACGTAAAATTTGACGGCGTCGTTCCCTGGCCCATACCTTTGCATTACTTGGGCCTGCTATATGAGGGGTAACTTTACGCCGGACGAAAGCCTTACACAAATCGCGTATATGAAGAGGCTGGGCGCATCTACATTCGTGAATCGGTGTATCTTACTCATTTGCATATTTAAAATGGGAACGCCGAATGCGTCCAGCGTAACTATGCGTAACTATACGCCGGCGTAGGAAAGTTACGTCGGTCAGAAGAAGCCTATTTTCAGGCGTATCTAGTTCTATGGGTACAGCGCACAGATACGACAGTGCATAGTTAAACTTACGCGGCATATATCGAGATACATTGGCGTAAGTGCTACGTGAATCCGGGCCTTTGTTTTTGTTTTTTTCTGGGTCTGGCGGTGCAGCGAGCATCATAATTGAACCTATGGGTCTGGTATGGATTTTTGGGACCGATAGTCTTTTTTTATTTGGCATTGAGTTCCCCTTAAAATCCATACCAGACCTGAAGGGGCTGGTGTGGAATGGGGGACCCCTCCCCATTTTTTTGTTACTTTTTTCTATTGCTGGCAGTTTTTTTTTTTTTTTGACTAGCTGTCAGCGGGGAGACGGTTGACAGCTGATGACTCATCCATTGTTAAGAAAGCAGCAGACAGCTTCCTGGTCCACTCCTTAACAACTAGCTATTCACTGTATTCACATGACAAAGCTTTTAACCTCCCACCACTCAGCCCATTGGCAAGAGCACCTAAAAGCCACACAGAAGGGGTGCAAATCTGTTCCTCCTCCTTACTCACCTCAATCTGTCCCTGCTATACCTCATGACCTATCAGAAGCCTCCACTGACAGGGATGATGGTATAGCACAGGGTGTCCCAGGTCCTACTAGCACATCTGCCAGTAGCACACCACCATTTCTCTGCCCCATCTGCTGCAGCAAAAAAATAAAAAATACAGTCCCTGCCAACCACATGCCCTAAAGCATCTAAATGCAAGCTTCTCTACATCTGCCTTTCCACCTGGTGGATTCTGCCCCCTTCCATGAGTTTGCAGAATGTACTGTACCACAATGGTAGGTTCCAAGTCGCTATTTCTTTTCACGTAAGGCCATTCCAGCTCTGTAAAAAAGAAAAGAACAGAGGGCGCACCGACCTAATGAATTTTATTAAAATGTTAAAATCAATCATTGTACTCACAAATTGGAGTTAAAATCAGGCTTTCAAAGGCAATACAGCAACAACATCAGCAGAACACAATAATCGCTTGAATCCCGAATCGATGTTAGGGCTGACGCGTTTCGGGGGCGTACCCCTTTCCTCAGAGCCTGGTGGTCTGCAGTGCTCCCGACCACCAGGCTCTGAGGAAAGGGGTACGCCCCCGAAACGCGTCAGCCCTAACATCGACTCGAGATTCAAGCGATTATCGTGTTCTGCTGATGTTGTTGGACTTCTGCTGTATTGCCTTTGAAAGCCTGATTTTAACTCCAATTTGTGAGTACAATGATTGATTTTAACATTTTAATAAAATTCATTTAGCGGTATCACACTAGGTCGGTGCGCCCTCCGTTCTTTTCTTATTTCTTAGTTTTATGAATTCTGAGGAGGGCTGCAAGACTCTGGAAGTTATCTTCTAATTGAACTATACAAACCCATAGTACTTTTCGAGGAGGAAAAAACACCGGAGCGCAGGAGAATTGTTTTTTGTTTGCATTCCAGCTCTGTACCATCATGTGGAAGACAATGTTGTAGCATCATTGGGCAGGGCAGTCAGCTGCAAAGTCCACATTACTGCTAACACGTGGTCCAGCAAGCATGGGCAGGGACGATATATTTCATTCACAGCACACTGGATAACTCTGCTTGGTACTCAGAAGGCCCAGAGGCGATTTACTTTGCATGTGCTGCGCTATATAAGTTCTTCATTCATTCATTCATTCATGCAGGACAGGGATCAGTACTGCAGCTTGTTGTGCCCCCACATCTCCATACAGCTGGTGGTGGTAATGCCAGATTTGTCAGCTCTACCCCTCCTCCTCCACCCCCTCCATGCCCTCCTCTGCTAAATTGTCCTATGAATAACAAGTACCCCCTAAGCAGGGCCGGACTGGGAATAAAAACCAGCCCTGGAAATAATTTCTTACCAGCCCCACGACATTATTATACCAGCGTAACAACATAGTGTTATCATTTTCTTGTTCATGAAAGGGAAAACCATACATCATAAAGCATATTTGAAGAGCGTATTATATATAGATAAGACAGATATGAATATATATATATATATATATATATATATATATATATATATATATATATCAGCAAATTCCAGGTAAATGTGGAGTAATCATCAAGGGGGACACCTGAGAATGGGGGGGTGCTGGTAACCAGAGACCACCTTTCGCATAAAGAATACACTATGGTAGGGGGGGTTACTGATATAAGGGGGAAACCTTTATATCAGTCCCCCCTTATATTATTGCATGCACTCCCCCCTTACATCAATGACCCCCCCACCTCAGACTGGCCTGGCAGCGCCGTCACTGACCTCCTCTCAGGTGCACCATGCAGGGCTCAATCAGCTGACTCCAGCTTGGTGGTTCTGGTTTTCCTATTGTCTCCTCTCCACAATTCGCACAAGTTTGACTTCTCCCATGATCCCCAATCCCAGCAGCGCTCTTACTATTGACTCCTCTCCAGACTCCCTGAGAGAGAGGGAGGGAGGTAGGGAGAGGGTGCAATGGAGAGAGAGTGATAGAGGGGCTGCAATGGTGTGAGAGAGAGGTGTGTAATGATGAGAGAGAGAGAGGGGGTGCAATGCTCTGCAGGCCAAAACAATTATAAGTGCACATTTTTTTTACCTGAAAAAAGCTTGCTTTAAAACAAAGAAATGGGGGGGGGGCTGCAATGGTGAGAGAGAGCGATGGGGGGGCTGCATTGGTGAGATAGAGATGGGGGGCTGCAATGGTGAGAGAGATGGGAGGCTGCAATGGTGAGAGAGAGAGATCAGGGGCTGCATTGGTGAGATAGAGATGGGGGGCTGCAATGGTGAGAGAGAGAGAGAGAGAGAGAGAGATGGGGGCTGCAATGGTGAGAGAGATGGGAGGCTGCAATGGTGAGAGAGATGAGGGGCTGCAATGGTGAGAGAGATGGGGGGCTGCAATGGTGAGAGAGAGATGGGGGGCTGCAATGGTGAGAGAGAGATGGGGGGCTGCAATGGTGAGAGAGGTGGGAGGCTGCAATGGTGAGAGAGATGAGGGGCTGCAAGGGTGAGAGAGAGAGAGATGGGGGCTGCAATGGTGAGAGAGATGGGAGGCTGCAATGGGGAGAGAGATGGGGGGCTGCAATGGAGAGAGAGAGAGAGATGGGGGGCTGCAATGGAGAGAGAGAGAGATGGGGGGCTGCAATGGTGAGAGAGGTGGGAGGCTGCAATGGTGAGAGAGATGAGGGGCTGCAATGGTGAGAGAGAGAGAGAGAGATCAGGGGCTGCATTGGTGAGATAGAGATGGGGGGCTGCAATGGTGAGAGAGAGAGAGATGGGGGCTGCAATGGTGAGAGAGATGGGAGGCTGCAATGGTGAGAGAGATGAGGGGCTGCAATGGTGAGAGAGAGAGATGAGGGGCTGCAATGGTGATAGAGAGAGAGATGGGGGGCTGCAAAGGTGAGAGAGGTGGGAGGCTGCAATGGTGAGAGAGGTGGGAGGCTGCAATGGTGAGAGAGGTGGGAGGCTGCAATGGTGAGAGAGATGAGGGGCTGCAATGGTGAGAGAGAGAGATGGGGGGCTGCAATGGTGAGAGATTGGAGGCTGCAATGGTGAGAGAGATAGGAGGCTGCAATGGTGAGAGAGAGATGGGGGGCTGCAATGGTGAGAGAGATGGGGGGCTGCAATGGTGAGAGAGATGGGGGGCTGCAATGGTGAGAGAGAGACATGGGGGCTGCAATGGTGAGAGAGATGGGAGGCTGCAATGGTGAGAGAGAGAGATGGGGGGCTGCAATGGTGAGAGATTGGAGGCTGCAATGGTGAGAGAGATAGGAGGCTGCAATGGTGAGAGAGATGGGGGGCTGCAATGGTGAGAGAGATGGGGGACTGCAATGGTGAGAGATGGGGGTTGCCTTGTGTGGGAGAGAGATGGGGGCAGGCTACAATGGTGAGAGAGAAAGACAGAGGGGCGGAAAAGGTGACAGAGAGAGGGGGGTGCTGGCCATGCAATCAATGGTGAGAGAGAGACATTATTCGGATTGCTAATTGCAGACCGCACCCTAATTCTTCTGCTCCACAGCGGGCAGCCATTCACTTCTCCGTCCTATGCCTATGCAGAACGAGACGAGTGGGCGGTGCTGGCGCGGCGCCGCATGGGTCAGATGGCAGGAGAAATAAAGCAGCAGGCAGCACGGCGTTCTGACGTTCTCCTGCTCCTCCCCTCAGGTGCATCACTCTGCAGGCAGTCAGGCACATTGGGAAGTGCGGCGGCGGTGGCGGCCGGTGGTTCGCCGGCCGCCGCCGCTCTTTACTGTGACAGTAAGGCAAAAGCGGCCGCTGGGGAATAGAGTGCAGTCAGCCTACCGGGAAATTTCCCGGTATCCCGGTAGGCCAGTCCGGCCCTGACCCTAAGGCTAATGCCGCGTACACACGATCATTTTTCGGCATGAAAAATAACTTTGTTTTTGAAAAACGTCATTTAAAATGATCGTGTGTGGGCTACACATCATTTTTCATGTTCTGAAAAACGACAAAAATTGAACATGCTGCATTTTTTAACGTCGTTTTAACCCTCCTCTTATGTTAGCTTTCTGTTACTATCCATGATGTTAACGGGTCGGTTTTGACCCGCGTCTTAAATCAGCCATAAAATACCCTCTGAACAAATATTTATCATCCAATTTGTTTCTTACCTCTTGGTTACCTTGTTAGGCGGCGTACACACGGCCGAGGTTCTCGGCAGAAACCAGCGAGAACCTCGCTGGGAGCCGCATTCTGCCGAGAACCTCGGCCGTGTGTACGGATTCGGCGAGCATCCCGTCGGGAAACCCGTCGAGCCGAAATAGAGAGCAGGTTCTCTATTTGCTCGACGGCCCGTCGGGATGAATGGCTGGTTGCCATTGCCGACGGACGGGTCGCCGAATCTGACGGCCGGCAGAGAACCTCGACGGGCGGAACGATGTGTTCTGCCCGTCGAGGTTCTCTGCCGTGTGTACGCGGCCTCAGGCTTCTTTATCTTTGAAAAGATTGGTTTTAATATTTTTGGTGTGACCCCTTAGACCTTTCTTTTGATAGCATACCTCTCATTTTCAAATTAAAAAAATGGTAAAATAAACCTGTATAATAAAAAATGTATTGGTCCTATGTTTCTTTACTTTATTTAGAGAAGCAGGCAAAGAGATAGGCCCCTCCCTAACTACAGCTCACAGGGTTGCGAGGTGATTGGCTAAGCAGAGAGAGTGTTTATGATTTCAGTTTTGGCACTTACTAGTGTCCTATAATCCTATATTATAACTGGGTCAGAATTCACCCTAACACCATAAACGTCTTAATTTTCACTACAGTATTTTATAATTTAGTGAAAAGGATTCTTTTTCTATTACATTGTTTAAATAGAAGTTCCTGACAAAGTAAAAAAATATTGATGCAATAAACAAATTTATGTGATTCCTTTAGACATTC
Source organism: Rana kukunoris (assembly GCA_029574335.1). Taxonomy (NCBI): domain Eukaryota; kingdom Metazoa; phylum Chordata; class Amphibia; order Anura; family Ranidae; genus Rana; species Rana kukunoris. Next base: position 160,698 of record JAJQKJ010000739.1, on the reverse strand, counting down.
AAAACCTGAAAACTGGTCGGTTCTGACCCTAATGCCGCGTACACACGATCACTTTATGTGATGAAAAAAAAACAACGTTTTTGAAACTTCACTTTTCAAAGACGATGTTGCCTACACACCATCGATTTTTCACAAAAAGCGAGGTTACGTTCACCACTCTTTTCCATTGAAGCTCGCTTCATAACTAGCTTCTGGGCATGCGCGGGTTGAAAAACGTCGTTTTAAACGTTGTTTTTTGCTACACACGGTGATTTTTTGTGAAACAAAAAACGACATTTTGAAAAACGACACATAAAATTGAAGCATGCTTCAATTTTTTTTTGTCGTTTTTTACAAGACATAAAACGCCGTTTTCCCCTACACACGGTCAATGAAATTGACGTTTCTAAAAACGTCGTTTTTTTATATCACATAAAGAGGAGGGTTAAACTATGTAGTTTTTCGGGTCGTAAAAAATGATGGTGTGTGGGCAAAAACCACGTTTTAAACCCGCGCATGCTCAGAAGCAAGTTATGAGACGGGAGCGCTCGTTCTGCATAAATTTATTTAGTTAAATTAGTTTAATCCGAGGAGGGCGTGGCCGGGATGTGAACGAGAGCAGACGTGTGCAGGCAGAGCTCCGCTCCTTCTCTTATCCTTACCTGATTTCAGCGCAGATTCCTCCTTTCAGCGTCCGACCTTCAGACACCCTGGGGCGGAAGAAGACATCCAGCACCCCGAGGCCACCTCCGCTGTCTCCGGGTAAGCTCCGTTCGTCCTCGGTGTCCAGGGACGGGTCCTCCGCGGCCATCTTGCCCACGAGACTCCCAGCAGGGAATATGTCAGCCGGCTCCATGGCTTCCCCTAATCCACCTGCATCCCTTGCCTCCTCGCATGCGGAGCTCCTGGCGGCCATCAAGGAGGGTCGGGACTCGGTGATGGTCAAGATAGATCACCTCGTTGCCGATGTCAGCTTGATCCGGCATGACATGGACAAATTTAGGGCCCGGTTTACCGAGGCGGAGGGCCGCATCTCTCAGCTGGAAGATTCCACCAGGGCTGATTCCAGGGACCTTCATGCCTTACAGCTGCAGGTTAAAGCCCTGCAAGAGAAATCAATAGACACCGAAAATAGGCTCAGGAGAAACAACATATTGGTCCTGGGCCTCCCTGAAAAGGCAGAGGGCCTCAGGCCTGCAGAATTTACAGAGGCCTTCCTGATCTCCCTCCTGGATCTGCCTGCGATGCCGCCTACATTCGTGGTGGAAAGGGCCCACAGAGTCCCCCTCAAACCACCGATCCCGGGGGCTCCACCTCGACCCTTCCTGTTGCGCCTGCTAAATTACAGGGACAGGGACCGGATTCTGGCTGCTGCCAGGGAAAAACGGGACCTCCTCTACAATGGTACCAGGATCATGCTGTTCCCAGACTACTCCCCGGAGGTTCAACATCGCCGCAGATCCTTTACAGAGGTACGGAGACGCCTGAGGGACCAAGGCCTCAAGTTTAGCCTACTCTACCCCAGCAAGCTCAGGGTGATCGATGGAGACCGCACGCGCTTCTTCATGGACCCTGAGGCAGCGATGTCGTGGCTGGATGGTCGCTGAGGGGCCGCATTCCGTTCACCCCCGTGCCTCTACTACCTCCCGTCCCCCTGGTGATCTAGAAGGGACCCCGCTGCTATGGTGAGATGTTCCTGTTTTGTCAAGAATTTTTGTTTTTAACCTTTTGTTTTTATTTTTATCTCTCCCCCCCCCCCCTTCATTTTTCCGGTAAATGGTACTGTATTCTTGCCATCCCAAGCTGGCCCTTTTTCAATATGGCCGCGGTGTGCCTTTACCCCCCCGGGCCCTACCACTAACTGATGCGAGGTGGCTGTCATGTCCTCACGGGGTCATCCTGAGCTTGGAGACCCGGAACTACTCAACCCTCCTTTAATTTGACTCTCTGATTTGTTTTATTGGGGAATCCAGCCCAACTGTACCAAGAGGAGTTTTGATGCTCAATGCCTGATACGAGATACACACGACTTTGGTCTACTGACGTAGCAGCACACCAGGACTGCTACACCTGCCCCCCCCCTCGTCCTCCCCCCTTCTTTGTTGTACCCCCACCCTTTTTTTTTTTCTTTTTTTCTACTTGGACTCCGGACCCTGACCAAGTGGTCATTTGATAACCGCTGTCGTCCGGCTGTAGTAGCAGGTGACCTGGCGCCTGCCGTGTAGGGCCCCTAGTTCCGGGGCTCATTTACACTATGTTCTGTTTTCTGTTTGGGAAAATAACTATTCCCACCCCCCTGACCGTTGTTGGAGGGATGGGACATAGTAGGATAGGCACCTGGTGCCTGGGAAGTTTGTTTCTTTGTATGTTTGCTATGTTTTTTTTGTTCACTGTTTTTTTCTGTTCTCTAGCTGCTATATGCTCAGGTGCTATCAATATGCAATGCAATGTGCTCGGTTTCTTGCTGCTCCTGGGGTGCTCCCGGGTGTATCTACATAAATATCCTTCCATTCCCTTACCTCCCTTGCCTGATGGCTGACCGCTCATTTGACTCCTTTGCCATTCTTTCCTGGAATGTCAGAGGCCTTAACTCTAAGTTCAAACGTGCCCTTCTCTTTCAATATCTGAAGTCCCACTCTCCCCAGCTTGTTCTCCTCCAGGAGACTCACCTCATGGGCAGCAAGGTCCTGACTCTTAAGAAGCCGTGGATTCAGCGTGCTATACATGCCACATATTCTACATATGCTAGGGGTGTATCAATCCTAATCCACAAAAACTTTCCATGTGTGATAGAAGAGGTCCGCACGGACCCCCTGGGTAAATATGTGATATTAATTTTCACACTTTGGGCACAGAAGTATATTGTTGTCAACCTGTACATCCCCCCCCCTTTTTCACCTGCTCTGTTATATGACGTGCTTGAGAAGGTTGCACCCTTCTGCCCAGGAAAAGTGTTGGTAATGGGTGATTTTAATGCCATCTTGTCACCTGACCTGGATAGGCCTGCGCCGCCCAGGCATAGATGTATGGACCTGCTGACCTGGGCTCAGGCAGTGGGTCTGGAGGAAGTTTGGAGGTGGAAGCACCCTGGTGTGCGGGCCTATTCTTGTTTTTCGACCTCGTACAAAACCGCATCCAGGATAGATTTGGCCTTCTCCAACCCCGCACTGTTAGCGGATGTGTTGGAGGCGGACTATCTCCCTAGCGGTCTGTCCGACCACAGCCCTTTAAGGGTGGTGCTCCGCTCGCCGGCAACGCGCAGTGCTGCGCTTTGGAGGCTGGGCGCGCAGTGGGTTACTCATCCTGAGGTTGCAGAGGTCTTGCCCCCCTTGCTAGCTGAATTTTGGGAGAATAATGAGGGTTCCACTCCCCTGGATAACGTCTGGGATACCTTTAAAGCATACACCAGAGGGCAGTACATTTCTTCCATTGCCAATGTCAAAAAGCAACTTTCAGCCAAGACACTGGAATTGGAACGTTCGGTCATAGAACATACTGATGCTTATAATAAAGACCCCACCTCGGATCAGTTTGATCGGATGATGGCAGCTCAGAGGGATTTGCATCTGCACTTAGCTGAGGTTACCCGCCTAGACATATACAAGGGCAAGCAGAGAGCCTTTGAACAGGGCGATCGCAATGGCCGCCTGTTGGCCATGATGGCCCAGCATGACCAGCCCCTTACAACGATTTCGACTCTGCGGACTCTGGGGGGCGGGACCGTGTCCTCCCCCCCGGACATCCTTCAGACTTTTAGTGAATTCTATAAGTCGCTGTATTCCTCTAGCCTCCCCGCGGACTTCCGGCCGGAGACGCTGAATGATCTGCTAGATCCATTGGCACTTGGCTGGCTCTCCGACCAAGAGAGAGAAGCCTTAGTGCAACCATTCACGGCCTTGGAGGTACAGGGGGCCATCCAATCCTTCCCGTCGGGCAAGGCGCCTGGCCCGGACGGACTTCCACTAGACTTCTATAGAGCCCACTCCGGACTCCTAGCCCCCTTGTTGGCACGGCTCTACACTGCGTGTTTGACGGATGGCAGCCTACCTGCCTCCATGTACCATGCCTACCTAACGCTTATATACAAGCCCCCCAAGGACCCCTCTTCCTGTGCCTCATACCGTCCCATAGCACTCCTTAACTCAGACTTTAAAATACTAACTAAGCTCCTTGCCCTTCGGTTATACCCCATGTTACCCTCAGTGATAGACCCAGACCAAACGGGTTTCATGCCCCGGAGGTCCACAGATGTCAATCTTAGGAGACTTTTTACCAATATCCATACTCAGCATCTTAATGTGGGAACGCGAGCAGTGGCCTCATTGGATGTCGAAAAGGCCTTCGACACTGTGGAGTGGCCCTTTCTGTGGGAGACTCTGCGCAGGATGGGCTTCCCACTGCTATTTATCAAGTGGCTTCAGGTGATATACAGGGCCCCCACTTCCTCAGTACGGCTGGGGGGGGGGGCTGTCTGCCCCCTTCGGACTTTCCAGGGGAACGCGGCAGGGTTGCCCTCTCTCTCCGGCTTTGTTTGCCCTTGCCATTGAGCCGGTGGCGGAGGCTCTCCGCACATCACCACATATCAAGGGTCTCCGAGTGGGTCTGCTGGAGGAGAGGGTGGCCCTGTATGCGGACGACATGCTTCTCTTCCTTAATGATGCGGGCCCCTCGCTGCGGGGTGCACTGACCGTCTTGGACACGTTTACCTCGGTCACTGGACTGAGGGTGAATTGGTCCAAGTCCCTTCTCTTCCCTATAGATCAGGCGGCTAGGTCCACCACCCCTCCCGACAGTCCCCTTAGCTGGGTCACCACCTTTAAGTATCTGGGGGTAACCATCTCTGCCTCGGCGACCGAATACATTTCGCAAAACTTGTCCCCGGTGCTGCTAGAGGCCCAATCCAGGCTTAAAGCCTGGAGCAACCTCCCCCTGTCTGTTTGGGGAAGGGTGAACCTAATTAAGATGAAGATTGTCCCTAAACTTATTTACCTTTTCCGCCACTCCCCGCAGTGGGTGCCCAAGTCCTTTTTCAAAAAGCTGAATCAAATTTTTTCCTCCTTTATTTGGGGTCCCTCCCCACCCAGATACAAGCTGACAACCTTGATGAGACCGCGGACGCAGGGTGGTATGGCTTTCCCTGACTGCTACAAATACTACCTTGCCACGCAGTTGGTGACTGCGGCATGGTGGCTGCGGCCAGATGGGATGAACACCTCCACTGCACTGGAGGCCTCGGTGGTCGGTTCACTGGAGGCCCTCCGGCTCCTGCTCTATCGGGGCCCTCGCGCCCCGTATCCCCTGACCCCCTCCATGCGCACCACCCTGCGGGCGTGGCGGACTGGTTTGGCCATTGAAAAATGTAAACCCACCGAAATATCCCCGAATGCCCCTATCTGGATCAACCCTACCTTATCACACTTTTATAAGCTCTCAGACCCCATTGCCTGGTCTAGGTATGGCATTAAGCTTGTTTCGCACATAGTCTCCCAAAACGCTCTGATACCATTCTCGGACCTCTCCTCCATGTTCAACTTACCCCAGCACTACGCTTTTAGATACCACCAGCTGTCACATGCCTTCGCGGCTCAGTTCCCCTTGTCGTCCTGCATTGTGGCCCAGTCGGAGTTGGAGAGAACACTAAAGTTTAATTGTGACGCAAAACCCACATCGCACTTGTACTCGTACCTGATCTTTGTGTCTCTCCCCCCTCTGGATGGGCTGCGGTCCAGATGGCAGGGGGATATCCCCACGCTAGATACGGACGACTGGGACGAGGTCTGGGATCTCCCTTTCTGCTCACTTGTCTCCATTCGAGACAGGATGGTGCAATACAAGATAGTTCACAGAGCTTACTTCACTCCATACAGGCTCCACAAGATGAACCCGGCGCATTCTCCGGAGTGTTGGAGATGCAGGGCATCACCAGGTGACTTCTCCCACATTTTCTGGCAGTGCCCCGAGGTTCAGCGGTACTGGGTAATGGTGCTAGAAGTGATCAATGCAGTCGCAGCGACCCAGTTGCCGGTAGCGATGGAGGTGTGCCTCCTGGGAATAATTGAGAACATCGTCCCAACCTCCACGGGGCGCACGTTGGTCAGTCTGTTGCTTTTCTATGCACGCAAGAATATTGCCATGCATTGGAAAAAACCTTCACCCCCTTCTCTGATGCAGTGGAGGCGTCTGGTGAATGCCAGCCTTCCCCTGTACAGAGACACATACATCAACCGTGGCTGTCCACTGAAATATGACAAGGTTTGGCGTGCATGGCTGGCAGAGTCTAGTACTGCTGGCTAAATACATATGGCTTGAGTTGGCAACCACTGCCATGGTCCTGGCGAGCGGTCCCATAGAGCTGCCCTAGAGGCACCTTGAGGCCGATACAGTAAGGAGAACTGGTACACCCCCACCCTGCCGCATCCTGGTCCATGCACATTGCTACAGATGTTTATTAAATCATTGTGTTGCTGTATGTTGTACGCACTTGAGTACTGTATGTCGTTGTTGTTGAGTTGTTTCTTTCTCTTGTATGTTGTGAAATACCTTAATAAAAAGAACTTTAAAAAAAAAAAAAAAAATTAGTTTAATCCATTTCATTCTTTTTTTTTTATTTGTTTAATTTATTTGTATTTGAACAAATTTGAATTTTCAGAATGCAAATTTGAATCAATTCAAATTTTTTTTTTTTTATCAATTTTGAATAGTTTTTGAATTGTTTTCAAATTTCTGTTATATTCTTTTTTATTCTATTATATATTTTCTCGATTCTATTAGTTTATTTTGTGTTCTATTTTATTCTCTTTGGAAATTGGAAAACTATTTGAATTCTAAAACTATTCAAATGGATTTGAATTTCGTCCAAAAAAAAATTCTCGCCATTTCAGAATCGTTTAAATTTGGTACTATTGTACTTCGGAAATCCAAATACATCCGAATTTACAAAAAAAAAAATCGCCAAACTTCAATTAGGAATGAAACAAACTGCATATGTCTATGCAGGGCTGCAGCTGGTGTGTCTGGGGGACAGGAACCACACCAGAGCAGATATTCTTGCAGCTCTGCAGGGACAGGCCCAGAGGTGGTTCATGCCATGCCAGCTGGAGCCAGGAATGGTGGTGTGTGATAATGGCACAAACCGCCTCTCAGCCCTTAGACAGGGAAAGTTGATAAATGTGCCATGCCTCGATTTGGTGGTGCAGCATTTCCTAAGTGGGTACCCAGGGTTGGAAGATCCGCTAAAGCAGGCCAGAAGAGTCTGTAGCCATTTCAGGTGGTCATACACAGCCAGCGCTCAGTTGGATGAAATGCAGTGGGAATTACACCTGCCTGTAAACCGTCTGATTTGTGACATGTCCACCGGGTGGAACTCGACATTGGCGATGCTGCAGCAGCTGCACATGCAGCAGAGGGTCGTCAACAAGTACTTGTGTGAGTGTTGTTGATCAATTGGAAAAATGTATGAAGCTTAACCTTGGGTCCCTCCGAGATGACGAAGACGTCGTCGATATACCATAGCCTCTTGTGAATGTGGCCCGTGTATTCGACAAGGTCTCTGTCATCCAGGAAGGAGGTCTCCCACTCCCCCAGGTACAAAATGGCGTAGGATGGGGCAGAGAATGTCCCCATCGGTACACCTTGTACCTGGAGGTAGTGGGAGTTGTCGAAGCATCATTCCCTTATCTCCTCCCAGTGTCACCTCCCTTGATGGAAGATCAATCTATAATTACTGTATATATTTCATATTCTCTATTCAGTCAGTAGGCGGAGCTCTGTGTTTATCTGTTTTCTGCCCCTCCCACCTGCTCTGTTTAAATGGCTTTGTGCCCATCCCCCGATCTCTCCTCACCTGGACAGGTGACCCCGGCTCTGCTCTCCTCTGATTGGCTGACCCCATTCTCCACAGTACAGGTGATGTTCCAGGGCCCCGGTGACCCCACAATGGCTGTAATGTTATTGGCAGAAGTGGAATAATTCTCCTGGGATCCTCCAATCACAGACAGACGGATATTCGGCTTAGTCCCCGCCTCTACCCTGCAGGAGATTTCAGCGCTGCCATTCCGGAGACATGAGACATGGAGAAGCGGAACCGATACTGAAACTGAGAGAGACCATCATTACCATTGATAAGGTCCAATATATACACAGCATGCCCCTCCCCCATCCTTACCTATAAACAGTAGTGTTGAGTGGAATACGCCATATTCGATTTCGCGATATATCATGAATATATAGAAGAATATTCAAGAAATATTCGCTAAAATCGAATATTTGTGATATTTTGTCCAAATAACAATATTGCGAAATTTCGCTAATGCGAATGCGAAATTGATTGTGAAATTCTCGTCAGCACTGGGAGTAACTGGGAGGCAGGTTCCTATTGGTTGCTATGGAGGTTGCTAACCTCTGACAACTGTGGTAGGAGAACTTTGATTGGCTCTGATGCAAAAGAAGGGCGGAGAAAATAATCGCGCAATATTCCTTTTGCCGAATATTCGCATTACGAATATTTGGCAGCATAAAAGGATCGCCTCAGCTACTCGGCCCAGGGTCTCTAATCATACCAGCAATGCTTTTAGACGTCGATGGAGATCACTAGGATGTGATCTGTTTTAAAAATAAATTAGAAAAAATATGAATATTCGCAATAGCGAATATTCACCGCAATATTCGATCTATTTGCGAATACTCGAATATGCAATAATCGTAACGAATATTCGCAATGCGAATATTCGTGAGCAACACTAATAAACAGTTGTGCAGACATCTTCCTGGAGACTGGAGGAGATAGATTGTGTCTGTGTGCACCCCTCCCCCAAACACTAAATCCCCTCCCCCACTAACATTACACCCATTTTCTTCAGTCATGTGACCCTCATACACAGCGCTATACAATCTCATCTGGATGATCGGCTCTAAGAACATTGTACATGGCTACTGCTGTGTGAGAGATATTCTGTACATTGTAATACACATCCGTCTCTCCCAGATCTTCTCCTATATAATGTATGGATATAAAGACACGGAGCGGGGGGGACACTGCTAGGACTGGGGGGGGGGGATGGGTGGACTTACCTTCTACATGGACGGTGTAATCATCTGTCTGTATACAGTCTTCTGTGGCGTTGTATATATACACACTGTATCTCCTGTCATTCTCCAGAGTCACATTGGATATGATGAGACTTCCATTCTCTGATATCCTTGTATTGGGGAAATATCCGAGATCAGACGGATCACAATTCCTGTGTTCAGCTATTCTTTCCCAGAGTCCAGGAGATTTCTCATAATACCAGATAATCCCATCACATCTCTCTGTATCTGGATGGATGAGGGTGAGATGACGTCTGATGGGGAGAAGAAGATCAGATCCCGGCCGGGTGAATATTTCCTCCTGAACACTCGGGACATTTTCTGTACAGACAGAATACAGATCCCAATCAGGTCACAGTGTACTCCCCTCCCCCTCATATAACATATATCCCTCTATAAGGATCCCAGAAATCTTCAGATTAGATCTGTCAGAGTCCTCCGGGTCTTCCTGGGATTCCTCTGTTTTCGTACATCTCAGACCATTGAGGAATCTCCTCTGACACCCCTATACTCTCCATTATTCTACAAATAAATCATCAATGACAAACATTCCTCCCCCCATTCTCCCTGTGACGGATCTCAGATACTCCAGGTGGGCACATCTGCCAGACCTGTGTCTCCTGTCCTCCAAATGCACCCGCAGCCTGCAGATTCGCCATAACCAGCCCTTAACCCTTCAATCACGAGACAATCCACACAGGTGTTAAGGGTTACACTTCCAGAGCTTAGACTGTTTATTAAATTCCAAACCATACAGTTTTACACACAGTTAGGGACACTCCACTTTGCCTTGTCTAATAGGGGTGAGGGACAAATAACAACCAATGGGAATGGAACATTTGGACATTGAAACAGTGTACAGATACCTAATGAGATTATGGTAAGCAGGCAGCCTCTCAATACACACCCCCTGTGGAGAGACATCTCCAGTCCAGGCCAATGTCTATGTGTCCAGCAACAAGAGGGGGGGATGGGGGAAAAGGGCTGTAACATTACATCAATGCCAGCTTCAGGTCTCCAGTATTTTCTGGCCAATAGTCTGTCGGTAGGAGGCACACCCCCAGTCCCTTCCAAAACACACAGTGACATTGGGTTCTGTCACACTCCCTGCTGGAGAAAATTGGATCATCTGTAGGGATAGGATTGTGTAGATGGGATTGTACGATTCTCTTTTATTTGGGGAACTGGATGGACTTTATGAAGAGATGATAAATATGGAATGTATTACATATATAATACAGTCAGGTAAGATAATCCCGGAACTTCCAGGAGATGATGGTGAGCGTCCATCCATACATGGACAAGGACAATGGGCATGTGGAGGACAAGAAACGTCTTCTCTGGATATTTCTTATTTTTTGGTCTAAGGCTAGACATACATTCTTCAATTTTCACTTCTTCTTCCACAGGTTGGAGGAAAAAAAGTTGCTTGATTCCCCATCAGCACAGTCAGTGTTGATGGGAAGAATCCCTCTTGTGGAGTCATTGTGTTCTGAGAGTGGAAGTTTTCCCCGCTGTTAGGCCGCGTACACACGATCAGTCTATCCGATGAGAATGGTCTGAAGTACCGTTGTCTTAGGTTAACCGATGAAGCTGACTGATGGTCTGATGTGCCTACACACCATCAGTTAAAAAAGTGATGTAAAACACAACGACGTGCTGAAAAAAAGTTCAATGCTTCCAAGCATGCGTGGACTTGATTCTAAACATGCGTGGCTCTTTAACTGATGCTTTTGCATACTAACGATCGGTTTTGACCCATCGGTCATGCATCCATCGGTCACATTTTAAAGCAAGTTCTCTTTTTTTTGACCAAAGGATAACTGAACGATGGGGCCCACACACTGACCTTCAGTCCGTTTTCATCAGTTTTGACCGATCGTGTGTACGCGGCCTTAGAGTTTTTGAGTTTATTACTATTTTAAGTAAAAAAAATTCTGCAATCTATATGAAACACATACATGTTATAATGTAATTGTAATGTTAGTTTTTGTAGGTTTTTGTCATAGTACAGAGAAAAGTCATTTGCTGTGTATGTAACTTCTATTTTGAGGTACTATGTCAGGACAATGGGTGGAGTTATGTTACTTAATATACACAAGTGGGTGTTACTTCTATGAACAGTAGTATCATCTTCCTTGGAGAGATGCTAAATGTAAATAATGCTTAGCTTAGCTTTTCAAACAGTATAATAATGCCTCACTAGTGAACACAACTTAGGAAAATTGGGGGAAGGGACCCGATACACTATGGAGAATGTACCATCTGATTCTTCTTACTCCTTCTGAAGCTAACACCTTACCATATGTTAGGGATGAGCTTCGAGTTCGACTCGAACATCGCCTGTTCGGCGAACGACGAACAATTTGGGGTGATCGCGGCAAATTCAAAAAGCCGCGGAACACCCTGTTAAAGTCTATGGGAGAAATCTAAAGTGCTAATTTTAAAGGCTAATATGCAAGTTATTGTCCTAAAAAGTGTTTGGGGACCCGGGTCCTGCCCCAGGGGAGTGTTTGGGGAACCGGGTCCTTCCCCCAGGGGAGTGTTTGGGGAACCGGGTCCTGCCCCAGGGGAGTGTTTGGGGAACCGGGTCCTGCCCCAGGGGAGTGTTTGGGGACCTGGGTCCTGCCCCAGGGGAGTGTTTGGGGACCTGGGTCCTGCCCCAGGGGAGTGTTTGGGGAACTGGGTCCTGCCCCAGGGGAGTGTTTGGGGACCCGGGTCCTTCCCCAGGGGAGTGTTTGGGGAACCAGGTCCTGCCCCAGGGGAGTGTTTGGGGACCTGGGTCCTGCCCCAGGGGAGTGTTTGGGGACCTGGGTCCTGCCCCAGGGGAGTGTTTGGGGAACTGGGTCCTGCCCCAGGGGAGTGTTTGGGGACCCGGGTCCTGCCCCAGGGGACATGTATCAATGCAAAAAAAAAGTTTTAAAAACTGCTGTTTTTTCGGGAGCAGTGATTTTAATAATGCTAAAAGTGAAACAATAAAAGTGAATTATTCCTTTAAATGTTGTACCTGGGGGGGTGTAAAGTTAGCATGTGAAATAGCGCATGTTTCCCGTACATAGAACTGTTCCTGCAAAGTGTCATTTCTGAAGGGAAAAAAAGTAATTTAAAACTGGACTTGCGGCTATTCATGAATTGTCGGCTCCCGGGAATTCAGAGAGAATTCATTCTGGTATGGATATTAAGGGGAACCCTGCGCTCTGGATCCCAGACGATCTTCTCATCGCTGGACCGGAGAGGAGATCACCCGTTGCTGGATACAGACAACGTTGGAGTGGGGAGCCGGACCGAGTGGATTACCACCACTGGATTTTTTTTATTTTTTATTAATAAATGAATTTTTTCTACGGTGTCTGTGTGTTTTTTACAACTATTTACACTTCCTTCGTGAAATGGTAGGGGTACAATGTCTTCCAGATTCTGATAAGCCCCCCGCCCACAGATTCATTATAGCCGCAAGTCCAGTTTTAAATGACTTTTTTCTTTCAGAAATTACACTTTGTGCAGGGACAGTTCTAAGTACAGGAAACATGCAATATTACACATGCTAACTTTACACACACACCCTCCCCAGGTACAAAATTTAAAGGAATAATTCACATTTATTGTATCACTTTTAGCATTATTAAATTCACTGCTCCCGAAAAAACGTCCGTAGAGTGCCACCCTATGCCAACAATCACCTGTCCATATTTCAGACATTTTCTAATTGATCTATTTTATCATGTATATCTGCCATGTCTGTTTTTTATTTGTGTATTGCATGCTATTTGACATGTATATAAGATTGTAACAAATAAATCATGTACTATAATTCAATTTTTATGTTATTTTTCCCTTTGCCAAGGCGCTCCCTCATTTAAAGTCCCACAACTCCTCTCCTTTGTATACCAAATTAGGGGTGGAGGCAGCCATGTGTTCTAATAGTTTGTGTGTCGGGTCACATCCATTTACTATATAAACTTATATTTAAATGAATCAATAGTGGGCTATAATTAATAGAAGATTCTGCCAAACAATGGTAAGCAGCTGTATGGACGGACACATCAGGAGAGATGTGATACAAAAGGCGAACAAAGCAAGAAATCCATACATGAAGCACTAAAACCACAAAGTATTGGTGTCCAAGCAATGATAAAAGAAATATGATTTTATTGCCATGAAACACTTTTCAAGAAACCAACAATCTTCCGTAGTTAGGTTATTCAGCTAGCCAGCAAAAAGTCTGTGTACCAGAGAATTTGGAAGGATGAGAGGTACTCCTGTGTCAGCACACTAATAACTCTTGGGTCTAAGTCCACCCTGTGCCCCTTTAGGTGGGCATAGAGTGGCTAATAAATTATAATTCATGTATTACAGAAGATGGGACATTACTGATAATTCATGTTTGCAGGAAATACTGGAATATTACAAGTGGTTTATGTTGACCTCTAACCAGGTCCATAGGACAGTGACTCATTCCTCTGTGTAACAGGCTGTTGAAATGCTAAGTGAGGCTGGCCCCTGAAAGACATTTCATTGTGGGATAACACGGTTTAAAGCGTATTGATGCCCAGGTGTCAATACCTTGCTGTCGGAGACAGGCCGTCTGTCTAAAGATGTGGGTTGAGGGGAACTCATTGTGTGATGGTGTTTTGTTTGAATTCTATTGATAAAGGAATGTGACGTGTCAAGCTGTAGTAATTACCTCCTCTATATGCGGAGCCAGGCTGTCTAATGCACTCTTTTACAATTAGTAATTAACTCAACTGGATGTCATTATCTAAAGGAGTGTGTCTTGTCAGGTTCGGTGCCAGGGTGTCTCTCTAAAATCTGTATTGAAGCCCCCCCTGTGTGAGGAGGGGGCGGAGAGTTTCATTGTCCCTGTGATTAACTTTGATGTGCTGTACTGGATATATAAGCAAGATAAGAAACCATTAAAGTGTTGATACATTTTGGAACAAGTACAGAGCTGCGTGTCTCGTCTTGATTCTGAGGGAATAGATTGTGTATGCAGGATTGTCAGAGTGTGGGCTAAGCTGTCTTGTCGTGGGCTGATGGAAGGTCGTAAACGGTGGTGACCTTTACAGATGGAATAAACACAGTCAATGAGCAATGGGATGTAATCCACCAGTTTACCACGAATGGAGCTCCTCTGGTAAGGGAAAAAAACGGGGCACGTGGGGCCCAGAATAGAGCACAATGATGTGCTGTGTCTACCTTACCCGGACCGCAGGGAACGGATGGCCAGCGGGGATTGTTGAACAATTATACCGGAGCTTAGGAGGGCTCAAAACGGTATACCAGATGTATCGCCTCTGCACGGTGTAGATTCTGCTGGTGACCGCTGCCGCTTCATGGTCATGACATCACGACGAATCAGGACAGCGGGACGAGAGCGAGGCTTGGAGACAGCGATGGCAATTGGCTGGTGCTGACTGATGGTAATGCACTGCTCAATCTCTCTGCTGGCAAGTGTACAGGCACGGCTGATACTCAGACTAGCTGGATAACTGAACGGGGAGTGGCTGGATTCAAGTCTATCAGGCTGAAGTCATGACGACGCGTGTCGGGTCAAGCCCTTCTTCAGGTCAACCGGGAAACTTTGATAGACAGATCACCAGTCCAATCCTGGGATAGGTAATCTGTCTATCAAAGTGCCCGGACAAGGGGGAGGGGCTGTATGAACACAGCTATTGAATTGAAAGCGGTTATGTACCCCCCTGCTCAGGGCCGGATTAACAGAGAGGCTGATGGAGCTGCAGCTCCAGGCCCCTTTCTCAAGATAGGCCCATTTGCCCCATTTGCCCCAAAAAAAATAAAAAATAAAGTTTTTTTTTTTTTTAGATCGACTTCGGGGGTTGTAGCTCGATGACCAGAGGTCACAGAAACCCCACATTTGGGGGGTAGTCAGTTGAAGACCTACCCCACAACCGGTCAAAATATGGGATGGCTATCATTTATGGTTCCGGAGATACGGCCTGCTTGCACAGCCTGCCAGAAGCTACATACAGAGCGGCCATTATAAATACAAGCTGACACACTGCAGCAGACTGAGAAAAAAAATCATCATTTGTTTTTTGCTAAAAAATTACTCTATGGTGGTCTTTGCAACTTTTTATGTTGCACGGTATAGAGCTGCACGATTCTGGCTAAAACGACAACTGCAATTTTTTTGCTTAGAAGATAGATGACGATTCTCTCACGATTCGTGCGGCATAACATCATCTTTCACATTAAAATTAAAAAAAAAATGGGCTAACTTTACTGTTTTGTTTTTATGGTTTTTATTATTCAATGAAGTGGGAAAATGCAGCGGGACATAAAATATTGCAGCAATTCCCATTTTTGTCTCTGCTAATATATATATAACGTTTGGCGGTTCCAAGTAATTTTCTAGCAAAAAATATTGGTTTTTAACTTAAACAAGTGTTGGACTTTAAGTGGTTACATTTCTTGCATTTACACACAGAAGTTTGATCTAAAAAGGAAGTTGGTTACAATGTTTCATGTTGTTTACAAACTCGGCAGACAGTCGGATATTTTCTTTACACACAGAAGTTTATCCCTTTGTTCTATGAAGAAAGTGTTAGTTACAATGTTTCCTGCTAAGAACTTTGCAGACTGTCCAGATATTTTCTTTTGACAGCTGAAAGTCTCTCCACTTGTTATATGAAAGAATCAGCAAACTCTGCATTGGAGATGTCAGGGGGGTTGAATCAAGATCACAATTTTAACGATTAATTGTGCAGCTCTAGCACGGTACTGTATTTGCGCAGCAATTTTTCAAACATGTTTTTTTGGAAATAAACTGTTTCATACATTAAAAAAAAAACACTAAAGTTAGCATGATTTTTTTTTTTTTTGGTAGATTAATAGATTGACTTGTGTAAAACCAGCTAGCCCATACATAGATCGACTATGACTGGTCTCTGCATAATTGGTGTAATTTCAATTCATGTATTACCCGCTTAACCACTATGCAGTCCCTAAACATCCTTCCACTCCTGTACATTGTGCCCACTATCATACCATCCACACTCCTCTCCTGTACATAGTGCCCACTGTCATACCCTCCACACTCCTCTCCTGTACATAGTGCCCACTGTCATACCCTCCACACTCCTCTCCTGTACATAGTGCCCACTATCATACCCTCCACACTCCTCTCCTGTACATAATGACCACTGTCATACCCTCCACACTCCACTCCTGTACATAGTGCCCACTGTCATACCCTCCACACTCCTCTCCTGTACAAAGTGACCACTGTCATACCCTCCACACTCCTCTCCTGTACATAATGACCACTGTCATACCCTCCACACTCCTCTCCTGTACAAAGTGACCACTGTCATACTCTCCACACTCCTCTCCTGTACATAGTGCCCACTGTCATACCCTCCACACTCCTGTCCTGTACATAGTGCCCACTGTCATACCCTCCACACTCCTCTCCTGTACACAGTGACCACTGTCATACTCTCCACACTCCTCTCCTGTACATAGTGCCCACTATTATACCCTCCACACTCCTCTCCTGAACATAGTTCCTGTTGTCATAGACTCCTCTTCTATACATACTTCCCACTGTCGCACCCTCCACACTCCTCTCCTATACATAGTGCCCACTATCATACCATCCCCATTCCTCTCTTGTACATACTGCCCACTGTCATACCCTCCACACTTCTCTCCTGTACATACTGCCCCATTATACTCTCCACACTTCTCACTGGTACATACCACCCTCTGTCATACCCCCACACTCCTCCTGTACATACTGCCCACTGTCATACTCTTCACACTCCTCTCCTGTACAAACTGCCCACTGTCATACCATTCACACTCCTCTCCTGTACATAGTACCTGCTGTCATACACTTCTCTCCTGTACATACTGCCCACTGTCATACCCTCCACATTCCTCTCCTGTACATACTGCCCACTGTTATACCCTCCACACTCCTCTCCTATACATAGTGCCCACTATCATACCGTCCACACTCCTCTCCTGTACATACTGCCCACTGTCATACCCTCCACACTCCTCTCCTATACATAGTGCCCACTGTCATATCCTCCACACTCCTCTCCTGTACATGGTGCCTGCTGTCATACACTTCTCTCCTGTACATACTGCCCACTGTCATATCCTCCACACTCCTCTCCTGTACATACTGCCCACTGTCATATCCTCCACACTCCTCTCCTGTACATACTGCCCACTGTCATACCCTCCACACTCCTCTCCTATACATAGTGCCCACTGTCATACCCTCCACACTCCTCTCCTGTACATGGTGCCTGCTGTCATACACTTCTCTCCTGTACATACTACCCACTGTCGTACCCTCCACACTTCTCTCCTGTACATTGTGCCTTTTGCCGTACCCTTTGCACTCTTCTTCTGTACATAGTGCCCAATGTTAGACCCTCCACATTCCTGTCACTCACCTGCACATACTTCCCACTTATATACCGTCCGTACTCCTCCCCTATGTCGCTTACCCACAAAAACAGTTCTTTAAAATGATACTGAATACCCTCAATGTTACCAGCTCTAGAATGGACACACTTTTGTTAGTTCAACTAAAGGAAATCTCAGTTCTCATATTTGTTCTGTTCCATTATTAGAACTTATTTAATTTTGTGATTACTACTGTGATGTACAGAGGAACATCGGGGATCTTAGCTACTCTAAATATAGCACTTGTGAAAAAGTGTCCCTGAAAATATTTTTTAAATGTTGGCAACTATGCACTTATGCACTGCCCAAGGGCCACTGGGTCAGTAGTGGGCCCCATGAGAGGTTTCTGGGATCCTGTGATATTAAAGCGGTAGTAAACTTTCCTCACATTACTACTTTTTAGAGGCCCTGAGGTAGGTTATGCCACAATGTACAAGTATGCACAGCATATTAGCACATTAGGGTACACTTAAATTTTCAGACTGGGCCCTCCATTGCTGTGCTGTAATTCTCACGCATTTATTTATTATTTATAAAAGGCCCCACCAAAATCCTCAGCACCAGGCCCATGATGTTCTTAATCTGGCCCTGCCCCTGCTCCCAGGCAGCCCATACTCGCCAGCCCTCAAAATGTACTCGCAAAATGTGAGCAGGCGAATGTAAATTTTGAGGGCTGATATAATGTATGCATATAAAGACACGGAGCGGGGAGGACACTGCTAGGACTGGAGGTGGGGGTTGGGTGTACTTACCTTCTACATGTACGGTGTAATAATTTTTCTGTATATTGTGTCCTGTAGAGTTCTCTATATTCACAATGTATCTCCCATCATTCTCCAGAGTCACATTGGATATGATGAGACTTCCATTCTCTGATATCCTTGTATTGGGGAAATATCCGACATCATACAGATTACAACTCCTGTGTTCAGCTATTCTTCTCCAGTCTCCAGGAGATTTCTCATAGGACCAGATAAATTCATCACATCTTCTGTATGGATGGTTGAGGGTGAGATGACGTCTGATGGGGAGGAGAAGATCAGATCCCGGCCGGGTGAATATTTCCTCCTGGACATTTCCTGTACAGACAGAATACAGATCCCAGTCAGGTCACAGTGTACTCCCCTCCCCCACATATAACATATATCCCTCTATAAGGATCCCAGAAATCTTCAGATTAGATCTGTCAGAGTCCTCCGGGTCTTCCTGGGATTCCTCTGTTTTCTTACATCTCAGATCATTGAGGAATCTCCTCTGACACCCCTATACTCTCCATTATTCTACAAATAACTCATCAATGACAAACATTCCTCCCCCCATTCGCCCTGCTGGAGAAAATTGGATCATCTGTAGGTATAGGATTTTGGAAAGAAGGGGGGGGGGTAAATTCTGCGCTAATAGTGCTGGTAAATGATGATATTAAGTCTTTAGTGAAAAATGAAAGCTTGCAACATGGGAACATGTGATAATCATGTGATATATAGTTGCACTAGCACATTATATAAGTGAAAATATCAAAAATAACATTAAGTAAGAAGACCATAAATATACCACCTAATGACAAAGTTCTCAGCCAACACAGGTAGAAATCACCTTACATGTATATTAAGTGATATACATATTAAGTAAAACTAGATTAACGTAGATGCAAATCCAATGAATGTCCATAAAAAAACAACCAGGGAGTGACAAAAACAGAAAAAAAGAGAAAATGGTATCTAATAAACAAATGTGCACAGGTGAAGTCCAAAAGTTTGTTGATTCAGAAAATAAGTGATCCGGATTCCGCGTATGTAACAAATAAAAGTGCAAAGACAGGAATGCAACTGCTATACACCACCACACTGAATCTTCCTCCGGTGTCACACAGAACAGAAAAAGGGGGGACCCTTACCAGATAAGTAGGACCTTGGGTCTCAAGGTCGTAAGCGCTTCTGCAGTTATAAACCTCTGCATTGGATTTGCATCTACGTTAATCCAGTTTTACTTAATATGTATTTCACTTAATTTACATGTAAGGTGATTTCTACCTGTGTTGGCTGAGAACTTTGTCATTAGGTGGTATATCTAAGGTATAGGATTGTGTTTGTAGTCAGTGGGCTAGATTCAGGTAGGAGATACGACGGCGTATCTCCAGATACACCGTCGTATCTCTGCGTCGGAGGCGTCCTATCTATGCACCTGATTCTTAGAATCAGTTACGCATAGATTTGCCTTAGATCCGACTGGCGTAAGTCACTTACGCCGTCGTATCCAAGTTGCATATTCACGTTGGCCGCTAGGTGGCGTTTCCGTTGATTTACGCATTGAATATGTAAATGAGATAGATACGCCGATTCATGAACGTAGCGTATTTTTTTACGTTGTTTGCATAGGCGTAAGTCCGGCGTAAAGTTACCCCTACTATATGAGACGCAGCCAATGTTAAGTATGGACGTCGGGACAGCGTCGTATTGTACGTCGCTTACGTCGTTTGCGTAAGTCGATTCAGAATGAATTGACTATTTGCGACGTGATTTGGAGCATGCGCACTGGGCTACGTTCACGGCCGGCGCATGCGCCGTTCGTTTGGTGCGTCGATTACGTTGGGTCACACTTAGTTTACATAAAACACGCCCCCTACATTGCCTATTTGAATTACGCGGGGATACGCCGGCCCATTTACGATACACTGCCACAACTTACGGTGCAAAAGCTTGGTGAATACAGCACTTGCCCGTAAAAGTTGCGGAGGCGTAGCGTAAATGGGATACGCTACGCACGCAGGTTTTTACGCTGATCTACCTGAATCTAGCCCAGAGTCTTCACTGGAAATTGAGATACCCGAATGTTGTAGTATATGTAGTAATATGTTGGGTGTTCTATGTATATATATACATATATATATATTTATATATGTGTGTATTCTTAAAGCACTGTTCTATGTGTGTATATATATATATATATATATATATATATATATATATATATATTTATATATGTGTGTATTCTCAAAGCACTAATTTGCGGCGGCGTAGTGTAAATGGCCCAGCGTATCCCCGCGTAATTCAAAGGGGGCGGCTTGTATTTAAATTAAGCGCGCCCCCTCGCCGAACGAACTGTGCATGCGCTTGCCGTAAACATAGCCCAGTGCGCATGCTCCATAGTAGGCCGCAAAGACATTGGTCGCGACGAGTTACGTAAACGACGTAAACAATGGAAAAACACGACGTCCATACTTAACATGGCATATGCCGGACCTACGCAAGGTTACCCCTCATATAGCAGGGGTAACCTTACGCTTATGCAAACTACGTAAACTACGATGATGGCGCGCAAATACATTCGGGAATCGGTGTATCAGGCTAATTTGCATATTCAACTCAGAAATCGACGGGAACGCCACCGAGTGGCCAGCGTAACATTGCAACTTAGATCAGACGGTGTAAGTGACTTACGCAAGTCGGATCTAAGCAAAATCTATGCGTAACTGATTCGAAGAATCAGTCGCATAGATACCCAGCAAAAAAAAAAAACAGAGATATGACGGCGTATATGTAGATACGATGGAGTATCTCATATGAGAATCTGGCCCAGGAAGTCTAGTTTACACATCAAACCATTACTTAGGCCAGAGGTAATCTAATTACTTATTAGAGGTTATTGGTATGCAAGGATGTATACTAGTTAGCTCCCTAATACTAATTAGTAACTCCTGCTGGGAGTGACAATTACCGGGCACTCTGGAAGACAGGACGTGGATCCTGTCTTTCAAGTCAGAGACGGCCAATCAAATTGCTCAGCTATTCATTGGCTAGGGAATATAAACATGGCACAGAGCTAGAAGCTCGGAGAATATACCCCTATGTATTCTCTACATGAATATATGTTGGTCTGGAAGTGATCACAATATATATATTCTCTAAGATGAGACTTTGAAATACTCTGTTGGATTTTTGTATCATCTGTGGAATTTGGACTTTATTCTGTATTGAAGTTGTTGAATTAAATTTGCGTTCTCTGGAGGGCCTGGTGTGTTGAATGAATGAATGAATGAAAGAATGAAAACTTATATAGCGCGGCACATGCGAACTGAATCGCCTCTGATATCAAAAGAGAAAAGTCTTGACCTTTTTCCTAAATGCTAGGTGGTTCTCCTCCAACCGAATGCTGGTTGGTAAAGCGTTCCATAGTCTGGGGCCTTGGATCGCGAATCTTCTTTCTCCTTTGGACTTGAAGTTGGCTTTCGGAACCTGGAGCAGGTTCTGATTCGTGGATTGCAAAACGCGATTGGGGTTATGCGCTTTTATTATTTCGCATAAATAGAGGGGGGCATTTTCATGGACACATCTATGCGTAAGACAGAGAGCTTTAAAAGCAATTCTGTCTTTGACTGGCAGCCAATGAAGGGCTCGCAGTGAAGGTGAGATAGATTCCCAGGGTTTTTTCCCTGTCACAAGTCTGGCGGCCGTATTCTGAACGACTTGCAGACGAGCGATTTGGTACTTGGGGAGTCCGAGGTAAAGGGCATTTGCATAATCCAGCCTGGAGTTTACAATTGCTCCCACCACGACCGCTAAATCTTCTTTAGGGATGAACGGAGTGAGTCTGCGTAGTTGCTGCAGAACAACAAATTTAAAATCATCATACTAACATCTAAACATCAATTATTTAACTGGAGGACTAGACTATGGGCCACATTCTCAGCGGCGTTACGACGGAGTATCTCAGATACCCCGTCGTATCGCCGTTTTTTTTGCCTCGTATCTATGCGCGTGATGCTTAGCATCACTTTTGCATAGATACGCTTCAACATCCGACAAGTGTAAAACCATTACACTTGCGGATCGTAGGTGTAATGACAACTCCGGCCACTAGGTGGCCTTTACGTTTTCTCATTTGCATATGCAAATGAGGCTAGTACGCCAAATCCAGATCGCTTTTACGCCGCCCCGTCGTCGCGTACGTCGTTTTCGTCCGCGTAATGTTACCCCAGCTTCTATGTGGAGTAACCTTACGAACTTCCGTCGGATGCCGTCGGGTGTCGTCGGATGCCATGTTAAGTATGGCGTCGGGTCAGCGTCGGCTTTTTCCGTCGCTTACGTCGTTTTACTAACTCGTTCGCGAATAGGGAGTTGCGTAAATGACGCTCACGTCGTTTTGACGTCGGTTTCAACGACGCTTTCCGATGTGAGCTGGAGCATGCGCACTGGGCTTTTTCCCCGGCCGGCGCATGCGCAGTTCGTTCGACGCGGGGGCGCGCTTAATTTAAATACAAGCAGCCCCATTTGAATTGCGCGGGTTTACGCTGGGCGATTTACGCGACGCCGGCGAAAACTACTGAGCAAGTGCTTAGAGAATAAAGCACTTGCTCTAGTACGATGCGGCGGCGTAGTGTAAATGGAATTCTATGAGAATCTGGCCCTATATCTATACACTACGGGCCAGATTCACGAACACTTGCGCTGGAGTATTTGGATATGCGCCGCGTAACTGTGCTGATGCGCCGTCGTTTCTATGTGCCCGTACCCACCAAACTAGATGCGCCCAATAACGGGTCATTTGCGACCGGCGGAACGTTCCGACGCCAGAGTATCGTCAGCGCTTATTTTCGCTGGGCGCATCAGTCGCGCCCATTGATTTCCCCTGCAAATATGCAAATGAGGGAGATTTCCCAATTCACGAATGGATTAGCACCATACGCTGGCTACATGCGCCGCGCGTATCTGGTCCGTCCGGCGCAAAGTTATTTCTACAAAAGGCTGCTTTATCTTTACTCCAGACGGTCACAGGTCAGCAGGAGAGCAGCTACAGCAGCGTTACCGACGATAGGAGCTTGCTGAACAACAACACTTGCAAGGACAACACCTCTGTGTGCCAACATGCCAGGGGCAATTGTGGTCCTAGAACTACTGATGGGTCCCCTGGAACCAAGAAGGCGGCCACGTGAGAGGATATACCGCACTCGTATGAACCTCTTTGGCATGGGGGATGAGGAGGTGTATCGCCTCTTCAGATTCAGCCCTGATGCAATACTTGAACTAACCACAACCCTGCAGGATGACATCACCAGCCCAACACACCGCTCACAAGCAGTGCAGCCACTGGTGAAGGTCCTGGCAACACTTCATTTCCTTGCAAGTGGATCATTTCAGCGTACAAGTGGAGTGGTGGCTGGGATGTCACAATCCTCCATGAGCAGATGTGTGCACCAGGTTGTCCCCGCAATCCTCAGACGCATGTCCAACCAGTTCATCAGACCCACCACTGAGGAGCTGCGGCTGAAAGCAATGACAGATTTCTACAACATTACCAGATTCCCACGCACTGTGGGGGCCATTGATTGCACACATGTGGCCCTACAGCCCCCCAGTGCCACAGAGCACATATACCGCAATCGTAAGCATTGGCATTCCATCAACGTACAGGTGATAGCCGATGCCCAACGCCTCATATGGCACGTCCGTGCCAAACACCCCGGGTCCAGCCATGACAGCTACATATACAATCAGAGCCCCATCCCAGCAGAATTTAACCAGAACATGTATGGGGACAGCTGGCTGGTTGGTGAGTGACATGGGAGTCAGGCATGACTATCCCCTCCCGTCATGCACAACAGAAATCGCACATGCATAACTAACATTATCCTGTCTTTTCCCTTACAGGTGACTCTGCATATGCACTGGGACCCCATCTAATGACTCCTTTCCGGAACCCCCAAACCAGAGGAGAGAGAAAATACAATGAAGCACACATCAAAACCCGTGCAGTGGTGGAGCAAACATTTGGGCTCCTGAAGTCCCGTTTCCGCTGCCTGGATAAGTCTGGGGGGACCCTATTGTATTCCCCTACCTTTGTGTGTCAGATCATCGGTGCATGTTGCATACTACATAACTTTGCTATGAAAAAAGGCCTGCATATTGACATACGTGATGACCTGAATTCCCGACCCACACAGTCCCCACCTGCCAGAGGACACCCAGTCTGCTGATGGAAGAGCAGTCAGGAGGGTCCTCGCCGTAGGCATCTTTGGACACTAAACCAAAACATTAATAACACAGACAGTGCACGCGTGTACACCACTGATGTCCCTAGATCACACACACCACATGCACATCGCATTGGATTAGCCCAAGTCCAGCATGTAGGAGTTGGAAGCAGTAACGCCAGCGTCAAGGCCCCAATGATGTCACTGTCCATTCACACACCTTTCACACGTCATTCATTCAGCCGTGGGGTTCACTTCACCACCACGGCCGAGGGTGACACCCCTTACTTTCAGGAGTGCCACCCCCTCACATTCACACACCATTCACACTGTCCCCTGCACTCCTGACCGTGTGCAGTACAAAAATAAATTAATAATATCATATCCTGATAAATAAAATAAACAAAATCTCATAACCTGAGAAAAATAAAAAATAAACTCATGACCTGAGTATGTCCAAACCAAAAATATAAAACAAGAAAAAAAAAAAAAGGCCTCATCGGGGATGCCGGGGGCTTCTTCTGGGGGCCCCTCTCTGGCTCCGCAGCTGCCTGGATGGAGTGGGTGGGGGTGGGGGGGCATCTGGAGGTTGCTGATCCCCAGGTGGGCCACTCCTGACAGGTGTGGCCTGCATGCCCTCCAAGGCCCTGGCTATCCGTCCAAGGTAGGAGTTCGTCTGGGCCTGCATCCGGAGCTGACGGGTGACCTGGTAGTGCTGGGCCCGCCGACTCAGCCTCCCCTGGTCCCGGATGGCAGCACTGTTGGCCTGGACGGCTGCAGTAAGGTGCCGAATATCCCCCTGCACCTCCCCCAAAGTGGTGACCACTGCAGCGCAGTTGCAGCTTACATCCTGCACTGCGTTGCTGAGGTTGGCAACGGAGCCCAGGCTGTCAGACACTTTCTGTAAGTGCCCAACTATGGCCCCCATCTGTTCCGTCTGCCTGGCGTGATCCCTCGCCAACTGGTCCTGGACACCATCAGACACCCCCCTGGTCTTCTGGGTCGCCTTCCTGGGGCCAGAAGATGGTTGTCCTCTGGTGGAAGGAGTCGCCCTTGAGGGGCTTCCAAGGATGGGGGAGGGGACGACAGACGGCCCAGGAGAAGGGGAGGAGACAGACAACACTAAGGTAAAGTCCTGCTCTGCCACAGCAGGATCCTCTACAACCACCTCGGCAGGTGTGGTGTGGCCACTCTCCTCCTCCACAACCTCTTCACCACCCAGTGGCTCGGGCACACGATGGCGTGGGGGGGATGGGGTGGAATGCACGCTGACAGATGATGGCCCAGCTCCGTCATCTGTGGATGACGCAAAGCAGACACATGTTGGTGGTCCCACACACTTGGCACATGTACCCTCCCCCCCCCAAATGCAAAACAACAAATAGGGGATTATAAAACACTTACCTGTCCTTGTGCCTTCCTCCACGGAGTCATAGCCTGCGACCCCCTCCACCTGCTCCCTCTCCAGGCAGCGAGCAACCACCTCCTCCTCTGCGGTTAGGGTGACAGGACATGGGGGACCACCACCTGTGCCCCTCTCATACCTCCTGATGGAGGCCACCTTGTCCCTCACCTTGCGCCGCAGGTCATTAATTTTTTTTGTATGTCCCCAGCAGTCCGGGTGGAGTACCCCAGGACATTGACCCTGGCAGCAATGGACTCCAGGATGCCCTGCTTCCTCTCCCGGCTGGTCTTCCGGCTTTTTTTGCCATGGAGAAAAGCATTATCCGTCTCCATTGCCGAAATGATGAGCGAGACCTCCTGTGCATTAAAATTCAGGTTCCTCCTCTCTCTGGGGGTAGCGGGAGCAGCCATCACCAAACAAAAGTATCTTCCCTGGGGTGGGGGGAAGCGGAAATACTTTTGCGCCGGAATGGCGTTTCCGCCAGCGCTTTTAAGCGCCCAGCGGAACGCATTGCGCTGACGTTTCCCAGGAAGTGGTGCCGACGGAAGTTGTGAGCATGCGCACAAGGGGGGCGAGTGGAGCCGCACTCACTGCGCATGCTCCGTGGATGATGCGCTGAACGTAAGCCTCTGCGCTGGGCTCCGCCCATCATTTACATATGATCACACCCACTTCCACTTGCGTCGGGTTACGCCAGCGCATTATCGTTACTCTGGCGCAAGTTTACGCGCAACTGCTATGTGAATTACAGGACTTGCGCTGAAAGGGTCTTCAGAGTAACGTAAATGAGAAGCGTTACTCCAGAGGAAAGATACTCTCATCTACCTGAATCTGGCCCTACAGATCTAAAGACTACACCGAACTACCAAGGCCTGAGGCGTGCCTGGCCTAGCTGGTCAGTAAGCCTGAAAGAGGGCAAAAGCCACGAAAGTAGGTGTGATAAGAAACTTGATGAAGGGTAGGTAACAATCTGTCTGGTGGAGTAGTGCACGCCCGGACAGCTTCAGTATACGGATTCGGGATGCATCACCTATAACAGGAGGAAAACCAGCGTTCCATGAACTGATCAGAATGGACCCCCTGTTGGAACCTGCGCAACTGCCCAGAACCCAATCAATGTCCTGTACATGATGGATTGAGCCTAATGTCTGGGAAATGCACCCATGAGAACGAACTGTTATATTGAGAGGATACGACAGGAGAAAGGGAGCGAGGGCTGACCCAGGGAGCCCCTGCAAAACTTACAGAGAAGATTGAACACATCAAATGGACATCAGTTAAATAACCCTGTGAAACACCTACAAACCCCTGGCCTGACTGACTGTCCGTGGTGGGGAAGTCTGAGAGGGTAAGCTGCAAAAATGAATGAACTGAGAGGAGTAGCAGAGGTCTGAAATGCTGGATACCTGATAGATATGAAAGAACATGTTGGTGGAAAGGCCAATGTGTTGAGGGAATGTATCGGTGAACATGGAGAAACCATGCCAGATACCCAGCACTAGCCCCACACTAAACAAAACGGGTTGTGCTTCTACTTGTGACCTGACAATCGACTCTGAGTCCTGAACAGCAGAAGGAGGGCCAGACTGTTGCAAAGTACGATTGATAGGTGCAGCGGAGTCAATTCAGATCAGACGTTGTGTAGTAATAGGAACTGGCTTCTTTATTGGAACATAACCACACAGGCAAAGATGTCACTGCACATGGTAAGAAGAACCCACAGACAGGAAAAATAAACCAACAAGTACATCACTGTGGACAGGAAATACAACACATCATAGAAAATACATAGCATAGCATATCATTGAGCATTAGCGACATCTAGTGTCCTTTTTCTAAACTGCATTCAATGCAATAGGCTAAGCTGAAGGTTTGTTGTATCTCCAACACCCCTTCTCAACAACTAAGGCTTAGTCTGTTAAACCTATCCTCTTTGTGAGCCTTGAATGTCTTTCAGTGGTCAGGGGCTTTGTAAGGATGCAACGGAATGGCCCGTGACACCCAGAGACTTTTGAAGGATGGGGGATACTCCTGTGCCAGTGTCACTAAGGACTCTTGGGTCTAAGGTCACCCTGTGCCCCTTTTGGGCATAGGGTAGCTGATAAATGATAATTCACATTTTGCAGGAGAGCTGGACATATTACAAGCTGTAAAGGTCAATGTTTCATTCAAGGTGGGGACACATGCTTTGAGGTGTTAATTGCATCAGCTCCTAAGACCTTTCATTGTGTGATGCTAATAACACTGTTTAAAGCCTATTGATGATCAGGTGTGAATATCTTATTGTCGGAGACAGAACGTCTGACAAAGGAATGTGTATTATGCAGGTAAATCACTTATTGGCAGAGTCGGGATGTCTGGGGGGTAATTAACACACCTGAATGTCTTTATCTAAAAGAATGTGATTGAAGGGAGGTGGAGAGTTTCTTTGTTCCTTTGATAACTGTAACATGGCTGTACTGTATATAAGAGAGCTAATCATTAAGGAGGTTGTTCATACATTTAAAACCAGAGAGAACGGAGCTTGTCTCGTCTTAATTCTGGGGAATGGAATGGATCGTGTCTACATGGGTTGTCGGACTGTCGGTTAAGCTGTCTTGTTCTGGGTTGATGGAATGAATATCATAAACGGTGGTGACCGTTACAGATGTCAGCTGTCATATACTTGGTCGGGCAATAAATTAACTCAAGAAGACCTTGCTCTTGAAGATCCCTAAGAAAGTGAAACTTCACATCAATGTGCTTGGTTCTTGAATTAACTCCTTCCGTATGTGCAAGTACAATGCATCCTTGATTGTCCTCATAGATTTCTGTTGGTCCCAACTGTTGTTGACCCAAATCTGTTAATAGCTGTCTCAGCCATATAACTTCTTTGCTTGCCTGTGCTGCAGCAATGTATTCTGCTTCAGTAGACGACAGTGAAACAGAGAGTTGCTTTTTACTAGTCCAACTGATAGCGCCTCCTGACAAGAAAAACAAGTAGCCACTGGTAGATTTTCTGTCACTGGTGTCTCCTGCCCAGTCAGCATCCACTCATCCTATTAAGGTGCTTTCATCGCTTGCTGGTAACTTGAGCTTGTAGTGCAAAGTCCCTTTAAGACTTGGCATTGAAACCTTTCTGCATAGGATTCCAACTGTTGCTGCAATGTCCGGCCTTGTAGCAGTGGTAAGGTACAGCAATTTCCCTATTGCTTTCCTGTATTGAGTATTAGTATGTAATGGGTTATCTTGACAATTCATCTCCTTTAGGTAGTTGGTTTCCATGGGAGATTTCACTGGTTTGGCGTCTTCCATTCCAAAAGTTTCAATTATTTCTTGTATTTTGTGTCTTTGATTCAGAAGGAAGCTGCCATCTTCCTCTCTCTCGATCTGGATGCCAAGGTAATTCTTTATGTTGCCGAGGTCTTTGGTGTCAAAGTGCTTATTTCGTTTTTCCAGTTTTTCTGCTTCATCCCCTTCTTGCTCAAAGCAAATCAGGATATTGTCCACATAAATAAGCATACAGAGACTTCTGTTTGCCAATCTCTTTGGGCCAGATTCAGGTAGATGAGAGTATCTTTCCTCTGGAGTAACGCTTCTCATTTACGTTACTCTGAAGACCCTTTCAGCGCAAGTCCTGTAATTCACATAGCAGTTGCGCGTAAACTTGCGCCAGAGTAACGATAATGCGCTGGCGCAACCCGACGCAAGTGAAACTGGGTGTGATCATATGTAAATGATGGGCGGAGCCCAGCGCAGAGGCTTACGTTCAGCGCATCATCCACGGAGCATGCGCAGTGAGTGCGGCTCCACTCGCCCCCTTGTGCGCATGCTCACAACTTCCGTCGGCACCACTTCCTGGGAAACGTCAGCGCAATGCGTTCCGCTGGGCGCTTAAAAGCGCTGGCGGAAACGCCATTCCGGCGCAAAAGTAGTTCCATTTCCCCCCACCCCAGGGAAGATACTTTTGCCCTGTAATGGCTGCTCCCGCTGCCCCCAGAGAGAGGAGGAACCTAAATTATAATGCCCAGGAGGTCACAGTGATAATATCGGCTATGGAGGCATTTAATGATTTTCTCCATGGTAAAAAAAGCAGGAAGACCAGCCGGGAGAGAAAGCAGGCCATCCTGGACACCATAGCTGCCAGGGTCAATGTGCTGGGGTACTCCACCCGGAGTGCTTCAGACATTCGAAAAAAAATCAATGACCTGCGGCGCAAGGTGAGGGGCAAGGTGTCCACCATTAGGAGCCATGAGAGGGGCACAGGTGGTGGTCCCCCATGTCCTGTCACCCTGACCGCGGAGGAGGAGGTGGTCGCCCGCTGCCTGGACAGGGAGCAGTTGGAGGGGGTCCCAGGCTATGATTCCGTAGAGGAAGGCTCCAGGACAGGTAAGTGATTTTTACCCCCTTTTTGGTGTGTTGCATGTGGGGCGGGGGTGGGTACATGTGCCAAGTGTGTGGGACCACCAACATGTGTCTGCTTTGTGTCATCCACAGATGACGGTGCTGGGCCATCTCGTGCCGGCCAGTCCACCCCAACCCCCCAACGGGATGCTGAAGACGAGGCCCTGGGTGCTGGAGACACCGAGGTGGAGGAGGAGAGTGCCCACACCACTTCAGCAGAGGTGGTTGTGGAGGAGCCTGTCCCTGAACAGGAGTTCATTTTAATGTTGGAGGAGTCCTCCTCCTCTGCAGGGCCCTCTGTGATCCCCTCCCCCATCCTAGGTAGCCCCTCAAGGGCGACTCCATCCCCACGGGGACAACCTTCCTCTGCCCCCAGGAAGGCCACCCGGAAGACCAGGGGGGTGTGTGATTTGGTCGAAGACCAGGTGCTTTTGGACCACGCGAAACAGACCCAGCAAATGGGGGAGATGGCTGGCCACCTAGACAGGGTCGCAGACAGCCTGGGCTCTATGTCACAGCTGCCCAGTCGCGTGCAGGGCGTTGTGACCAGCCTGGGGGAGGTGCAGGCTGATATCCGGCACTTGACAGCAGCTGTTCGAGACAACACTGCTGCCATTCGGGAAGAGGGGAGGCAGCGGCAACGTGACCAGCGGCATCAGATCACCCGCCAGCTGAGGATGCAGGCCCAAACAAATTTGTATCTGAGCCGTATCGCTGTGGCATTGGAGGGCATGCAGCCAACAGCTCCCAGGAGTGGCCCACCCGGGGATCAGCCTCCTCCTGATGCCCCCCCACCACCACCACCACCCACTCCCTCCAGGCAGATGAGGAGCCCGAGAGTGCCCCCAAGGAGGAGCCCCCGTCATCCCAGATGAGGGTTTTTTGTTTTTTTGGTTGTTATATATTTTTGTTTATACTCAGGACATGAGTTTATTTATTTTATTTATTATTATTGTTTATACTCAGGACATGAGTTTTTGTTAATTTTTTTGGTTCTCAGGTTATGAGATTTTATTTTTATTTTTTGATACTGCACACGTTGCAGTGTGAATGGTGTGTGAATGTGAGAGGGTGGCACTCCTGAAAGTAAGGGGTGTCACCCTCGGCCGTGGTGGTGAAGTTAACCCCACGGCTGAATGAATGACGTGTGAAAGGTGTGTGAATGGACAGTGACATCATTGGGGCCTTGACGCGGCGTTACTGCTCCCAACTCCTACATGCTGGACTTGGGCTAATCCAATGCGATGTGCATGTGATGTGTGTGATCTAGGGACATCAGTGGTGTACATGCGTGCACTGTCTGTGTTAGTAATGTTTTGGTTTAGTGTCCAAAGATGCCTACGGCGAGGACCCTCCTGACTGCTCTTCCATCAGCAGACTGGGTGTCCTCTGGCAGGTGGGGACTGTGTGGGTCGGGGGTCAGGTCATCACGTATGTCAATCTGCAGGCCTTTTTTCATAGCAAAGTTATGTAGTATGCAACATGCACCGATGATCTGACACACAAAGGTAGGGGAATACAATAGGGCCCCCCCAGACTTATCCAGGCATCGGAAACGGGACTTCAGGAGCCCAAATGTTTGCTCAACCACTGCACGGGTTTTGATGTGTGCTTCATTGTATTTTCTCTCTCCTCTGGTTTGGGGGTTCCGGAAAGGAGTCATTAGATGGGGTCCCAGTGCATATGCAGAGTCACCTGTAAGGTAAAAGACAGGAGAATGTTAGTCATGCATGTGCGACTTCTGTTGTGCATGACGGGAGGGGATAGTCATGCCTGACTCCCATGTCACTCACCAACCAGCCAGCTGTCCCCATACATGTTCTGTTCGAATTCTGCTGGGATGGGACTCTGACGGTATATGAAGCTGTCATGGCTGGACCCGGGGTGTTTGGCACGGACGTGCCATATGAGGCGTTGGGCATCGGCTATCACCTGTACGTTGATGGAATGCCAATGCTTCCGATTGCGGTATATGTGCTCTGTGGCACTGGGGGGCTGGAGTGCCACATGTGTGCAATCAATGGCCCCGATGGTGCGTGGGAATCTGGCAATGTTGTAGAAATCTGTCATTGCCTTCAGCCGCAGCTCCTCAGTGGTGGGTCTGATGAACTGGTTGGACATGCGTCTGAGGATTGCAGGGACAACCTGGTGCACACATCTGCTCATGGAGGACTGTGACATCCCAGCCACCACTCCACTTGTACGCTGGAATGATCCACTGGCAAGGAAATGAAGTGTTGCCAGGACCTTCACCAGTGGCTGCACTGCTTGTGATCGGTGTGTTGGGCTGGTGATGTCATCCTGCAGGGTTGTGGTTAGTTCAAGTATTACATCAGGGCTGAATCTGAAGAGGCGATACACCTCCTCATCCCCCATGCCAAAGAGGTTCATACGAGTGCGGTATATCCTCTCACGTGCCCGCCTCCTCCGTAGCGAGGGACCCAGTACTAGTCTTAGGACCACGAGTGCCCCTGGCATGTTGGCACACAGAGGTTTTGTTCTTGCTAGTGTTGTTGTTCAGCTTGCTAGTTTCGTCGGTAACGCTGCTGTAGCTGCTCTCCTGCTGACCTGTGACCGTCTGGAGTAAAGATAAAGCAGCCTTTTGTAGAAATAACTTTGCGCCGGACGGACCAGATACGCGCGGCGCATGTAGCCAGCGTATGGTGCTAATCCGATCGTGAATTGGGAAAAATCCCTCATTTGCATATTTGCAGGGGAAATCAATAGGCGCGACTGATGCGCCCAGCGAAAATAAGCGCTGACGATACTCTGGCGTCGGAACGTTCCGCCGGTCGCAAATGACCCGTTATTGGGCGCATCTAGTTTGGTGGGTACGGGCACATAGAAAAGACGGCGCATCATCACAGTTACGCGGCGCATATCCAAATACTCCAGCGCAAGTGTTCGTGAATCTGGCCCTTTGTGTATAAGCAGGGGTCTGCTTTACTCCTTTGAAAGTTTTGATGTGTAAGCACTTCATTTATTTTTATATTCCACACTCTGGCTGCTTGATTTAGGCCATATATACTCCTGCACAGTTTGCATACTAGGTCTGACCTTTGTTCATCTTTGAATCTTGGCGGCTGTTCCATGTAGATTTCTCTGTTAAATCGCCATGTAGAAATGCGGTCTTCACATCAAAATGTTTCACTTGCATTTTCATTGTGACGGCTACTGTCAGCAAAGTCCGTATTGTAGTGTGCTTGACTACTGGTGCAAATGTCTCATCATAGTCCTCTCTGTATTTTTGAGAATAGCCTTTGGTTACTAGTCTTGCTTTGTATCGTTCAATTGTGCCATTGTATTTCACTTTAAAAGTCCATTTACAGCCTATGGCTTTCCTTCCGGGTGGTAGTTCTGTAAGTGTCCATGTTTTAGTGTCATGCATGGATTTTATCTCTTCCTCAGCAGCCTTTATCCATTTAGTTACTTCTTGTTCTGAAAGTTGAGATATGTCTTCCCAGTTTACAGGTTCGTTGATACTGGCAGTACTTGCTTTGTATGAGAGACGTATAGGTGGTTTACCTTTGTTTTCTCTTGTTGACCATCTCGTTTTTGTGTCTGCTCTTCAGTACTGGGTGAGTCTATACTCACTTCAACTGTTTGTTCGGAAGTTACAGAGATGGGCTGGTCGATGTCGGTTTTCTCTTCTATTCTTGCTTCTACTGTTGTCATTACATTGTCTCTTAAATCTTCAACAAAAGTTACGCTGTTGCTAATGGTAACTGTAACGGTCACCACCGTTTACGATCTCCCATTCCATCAACCCAAGACAGCTTATACGACAGTCCGACAATCCATGTAGACATGATCCATTCCATTTCCCAGAATAAAGACGAGACAAGCTCCGTTCTTTCTGGTTTCAAATGTATGAACGTTTTAATGGTAAACTCAGCTGGTTCTTATACAGTTACAAACATCTCACAGTTAATCACAGGGACAATGAATCTCTCCACCCCCTCATTACACAATGAACTTCAATCACATTCTTTTAGATAATGACATTCAGTTGAGGTAATTATCTCCCAAACGTTCCGACTCAATTAACACCTCAACAGCCTGTTACACAGAGGAATGAGTCACTATTGACCGGTAGGGTCAGAATAAGCCAACAACTTGTAATATCTCAAGATATCCTGCAATACATGATTTATCAGTAATGTCCCATCTCATGTAATTTATGATATAATTTGCCCCTATTGGACATAGGGTGACCCTAGACATAAGAGTCATTGGTGATGCTGGCACAGGAGCACCCCGCATCCCTCAAAAGTCTCTGGTTGTCACGGGCTATTTTGTTACATCTCTCCCCTTTCGGTGGGAGACTGACACAGGAGGGAACCCCAAATCCAGTCCTCCAATGCTGGTATCCATACCGTACCCCAAATAAATTGCTCCAAACAGAGCATTACTCACCCAGCCAATCTCTGCCTCAGAGAACATGCCTGCCGCTGGGGGAGAGGCCTGGATTGGCCCTTCTCCCTGGAGTCCTTTCAGCCACTGGAGAGAAGACAGGGTGACTGGGCTCAGTCCATCATGCTGTTGGGGATCTGGGCCAACTGCCCCCCGTTCCTGGGGTACACCAGTGGAGACTGAAGTCTCATCCACTGGTGGTAGGTGAAAATCCCCCAGTGCTTGCAAAGCAAAGCCGACATCCTCCTGTCTCAGTGCCGCACCATTTTCTGGGGTTGTGTCAGTGAAGACTGAAGTCCCATCCACTATCACAGGAACTCCCTCTCCTGCTAGTTGAGAGAAGAGGCTTGTGGCACTCTGCTCTGTTGCCAATGATTCATCTGGGAGTAAAAGCTTTACCACCTCAGCTTGTTGCTGGAGAGAGGGGCCAACCGCCCCGGCTCCCTGAAACTCCACACCATCCGCTTCGGCTTTAGGAATGGCAATCTCCATATTTTCCACTCTCGATTCATCAGCCAGGATTTCAGTTGTCATCTGAAATTTCCTCATAGTCCCAGGCAACGGGAGCCCCACCTTGCTGCTGAGCAGAGTCTAGCAGCTGTCTGTATGTGATCTCCAGCTCCCTTTCCTCAATGGCCAGAAATTCCAAATCTTCCTGTAACCAGTGCACTTCCGAGATATTCAATTTTTCCTCTCTGTGCTCCATTATTTCCTCCAAGCGCCACTCCCGATCATCCCCGAAGTCTGGATCACTGGACATCCTCCAATACAACAATCCCAGGCCATCATAGTCATAGCCTTCCGCGGGGCTGTCATCCGCTGACCACGGGCACTCTTGGGCTACATACCACTGGAGGGCTCTGTAGCTTTCGTCCAATCACATTTCTGCCCAGATCATCCTGCTTAACTCCGCTGTCCACTCTTGCTTTGGTTGTTCCCCCAATAACGGCATTTGTACATCATACTGCGGGCAGTACCTTACATGGATGGAGGGCAGGACCTTTCCTTGGTGTTGCTGCTCCAGAGCTAGCGCTTCCTTCCAGAGTTGGCAACGAATCACATCCGACCATCCCATCAGGGCCTCCTCTGATACTGATCCTCTGTGCTGTATCTGCATCTCTTGTAACCTCCTTTTGAATTCCTCTTCCATGGAGATTGGTATCTGTACCTCTCCTCTCTCTTCAGTTGGTGCTGCTGTGACTTCAGCTGCTGCAGCACCTCTTTGATGTAGCCAAGTGGCATCCACAGCCACTATAACCAGGTCTACGAACTCCAGTGGAGGTTTAGGACCATATTGTGCCAGTCAATGTTTAACAGCCGATCAAAACTTTCTTCCTCGGGTCTTGTCTGTTACGCTGGGCCTTTCAGCTCTATCAATTTCGTCAAGTTCCGGCTCTCCAGTAAGTCCATGAGGGAATAGAGCTTTAGCCGTTCATACAGCGTCTCCATTGTCATGTGCCCTTGTAGCCGTCCTTCTGGCGATGGAATCATCCCACTGCTGCCACCACTGTAACGGTCACCACCGTTTACAATCTCCCATTCCATCAACCCAAGACAGCTTATACGACAGTCCGACAATCCATGTAGACACAATCCATTCCATTTCCCAGAATAAAGACGAGACAAGCTCCGTTCTTTCTGGTTTCAAATGTATGAACGTTTTAATGGTAAACTCAGCTGGTTCTTATACAGTTACAAACATGTCACAGGTAATCACAGGGACAATGAAACTCTCCACCCCCCTCATAACACAATGAACTTCAATCACATTCTTTTAGATAATGACATTTAGTTGAGGTAATTATCCCCCAGACTTTCTGACTCTGCCAATAAGTGATTCACCTGCAGAATACACATTCCTATGTCAGACGTTCTGTCTCCGACACTTGATCATCAATAGGCTTTAAACAGTGTTATTAGCATCACACAATGGAATGTCTTTCATGAGCCAGCCTCAATTAACGCCTCAACAGCCTGTTACACAGAGGAATGAGTCACTATTGACTGGTAGGGTCAGATTAAGCCAACAACTTGTAATATCTCAAGATATCCTGCAATACATGATTTATCTCATGTAATTTATGATATACTTTCTGTCACCCTCTACCCCTATTGGACATAGGGTGACCCTAGACATAAGAGTCATTGGTGATGCCGCCACAGGAGCACCCCGCATCCCTCAAAAGTCTCTGGGTGTCATGGGCCATTCTGTTACAGTAACCTTGGCTGTTTTGGGATTTAGGATTCTGTAACCCTTGACATTGTCACTGTATCCAACGAAGATACCTTCAAACGCTCTGTTTTGGAGTTTGGTGAGTTTTTCTTCAGGTATGTAGATGAATGCTTTGCATTCAAAAACTCTTAGGTGTTTTACGCTTGGCTTCTCATTGTGCCATAGCTCATATGGGGTTTTCTCCACTGTTCTGGAAAGAAGTCTGTTCTGCAGATATGTGGCTGTCATGGCTGCCTCACCCCAGTATTTTTGTGGTAGTCTAGAGTCTGTCAGCATACATCTGATCATTTCAGTCAGAGTTATGTTCTTTCTTTCAGCTGGTCCATTCTGTTCTGGTGTATATGGAACTGTCTTTTGATGTTATATTCCATGCCTTTTTAAGTACTGTTGTATCTTACCCCCTGTGAATTCACCTCCATTATCGCTCCGAAGTATGAGAGGCTTCCTCTGAAACTTGTTACTTGTCTTTGTTATATAGTCCTGTAATTTGTCGAAAACCCCACTCTTGTGTTGCATTAGGTAGGTGACTGTATGTCTTGAGTAGTCGTCTATGAAAGTCACTATGTACCTGTTGCCTCCAGGTGTTGTTGGGTTTAGGGGACCACACACGTCACTGTGAACTAAGTCAAGTGATCTTGAGGCTCTCTTCTGACTGACTTTGGGAAGTGTTGCTCTTGTAGCTTTGGATTTAATGCAACACTCACATTTAACAGTGACTGGACAAGGGGATACTATTAGATCCCTTGTCAGATTCCTCCTCTGTAGTTCCAGTATGCATTCTGGGTGTCTGTGACCTAGACGTCTGTGCCATATATGTATACAGTCATTGTGCTTGTGTGTACATAGTCTCACCTTTTCCTTCACTGTGTCGAGGTGATAGAGATGATCATCAAGCTTGGCGCTTGCTATTGTCTGTTTGTCATTTAGAATGGAACACTTGTCAACTTGGAATTTCACAGTGAGTCCTCTGGCTGTTAGACGTTTCACAGACAAGAGTCCTCCTTCTAGATTAGGAACATAAAGCACATCTTTCACTGGTATGGTTAAATTGTGTCCCGCATCATCAGGGCATACACGGGTTCCATGCCCACATCCTTCTGCATGTATTGTGCTTCCATCTGCAAGGTAAATAGTTTCTTTGTTGTTCAGGTCGAGTTCTGTGAAGAAACTTCTATCCCTCGTCATGTGACTGGTTGCCCCTGAATCGATGCACCAGTCTTGGCATTTATTGTTGCCTGTCTTTTTAAATGTGGCATTCCAGTTGCCTTCCCTTGGGTCATTGATTGTGGTTTTGACCTTTAGTTTAGCATTAGAGGGACATTGTCTTATTTGCTCTGTTTTCCATATAGTACAGTCTTTCTTTATGTGTCCCTGTTTGCGGCATCTGAAACACACTTTCTTTCCTGTGTAATCTTGCGTCTGTAGCTTCAAGAGCGATGCTGGTTTCGGATTCTGTGGAGTCATGCATTAATTCCTTTCTTGTAAAAAATATAGGTAGATGGCGCACGACTTAAAAAATGCAATCAAAAGAATTAATAATAAAATTAACAGTTAGTAGATCATAAGGTCCATGTCAATATCAAAGGAAAAAAATTATTAATTAGTAATAGATGACCATATAATGATAGTCCAAATAGATGACCATACAAAAGAAGGTCAAAATAAAAAGTCCCAAAAGTTCAATGTTTAATCCAGCAACACTAGTGGCAGCACAGTCCTGAGGCAGAAGCAGACTCTGAAAAATATATATAGACAAGAAGGACATGCGCCAAACTAAGTGTAGTAAATTAGGGATTTAATGAGATGAAAATAATAGTAAACAGTAGATTGGCTACTCACAAAACAATTGAGAGCAAGGGCACATCAGGGGTTAACGGCTGGTCGAGGGTCACAACGATCGTTTACATCTGCAGGCAGGCTGACTTGGCCAAGTCATGGGAGTTATGGGGACCCATCCTGGGGAAGCCTGGAAGAAGCGACAGGGGATCCAGAAGCTGTGTTTCCTCGATAGGACGCGCTATGCGTTCCAGCATGAAGCGCAGTCTATCGCCGTACGACCGGAAGTGACGTCGAACCTCGGGCCAGCCAATCCCATTGGCTGGCCCGAGGTTCGACGTCACTTCCGGTCGTACGGCGATAGACTGCGCTTCATGCTGGAACGCATAGCGCGTCCTATCCAGGAAACACAGCTTCTGGATCCCCTGTCGCTTCTTCCAGGCTTCCCCAGGATGGGTCCCCATAACTCCCATGACTTGGCCAAGTCAGCCTGCCTGCAGATGTAAACGATCGTTGTGACCCTCGACCAGCCGTTAACCCCTGATGTGCCCTTGCTCTCAATTGTTTTGTGAGTAGCCAATCTACTGTTTACTATTATTTTCATCTCATTAAATCCCTAATTTACTACACTTAGTTTGGCGCATGTCCTTCTTGTCTATATTAATTCCTTTCTTCTCTGATACTCATCTATGAGCCTGTTTTTTACAAATGCTACCGTCATATCTGTCTCAGGTCGTGTCTCCAGTGCATTGATTAGTGCAGTGTATGTATCGGGCAAACTGCATAACAACATGGCTGCAATGTGACTGTCTGTTATATTCTCCCCGCTTGATCTGAGTTGCGCAATCACTTCCAGCATTGCGTTTATATGTTCCTGCATGTCCTGTTTTCTGCCAAGTCTCATTTTGTAAAGTCTCCGCAGCATTAACAGCTTGTTGTTTAAACTGGATCTTTCATGCAGTCTTTTCAGTACATCCCACATGCCTTTCGCTGTGTCCTCATTGCGTATATGAATGAGCTGATCATCTTCTACTAGTAAGCTTATTGTGGCACGTGCTTGTCTGTTTTTCTTGTCTCAGTCCTGATTATTATCCTGTGGCCTCTCTGTAGTGGGAACCTCCCACAAGTCATCTCTGGATAACAGCATTTCGACTTTAAATTTCCATAGCTGATAATTGTCATTGTTCAGCTTGGCCACTGAGATTTTAAGCTCTGAGTTTCCGGACATTTTATCCCTCCTTTATATATAAACAGTCTTACTTGTCTATAGGAGATGTCACTGGAAAGCTTCCTTATGTCGATCTCCGCATCAGCCATGCTGTCTTCCGTTCAAGGCTTTGTTCTGCTTGGGCCGCACCTGGTCATAAGACTTTATCCGGACACTGGGCCCATAACCTATTGCAAAGTACGATTGATAGGTGCAACGGAGTCAATTCAGTTCAGACGTTGTGTAGTAACAGGAACTGGCTTCTTTATTGGAACATAACCACACAGGCAAAGATGTCACTGCACATGGTAAGAAGAACACACAGACAGGAAAAGGAAACCAACAAGTACATCACTGTGGACAGGTAATACAACACATCATAGAAAATACATAGCATATCATTGAGCATTAGCGACATCTAGTGTCCTTTTTCTAAACTGCATTCAATGCAATAGGCTAAGCTGAAGGTTTGTTGTATCTCCAACACAGACTTCATCCCGGGAATGAGTCTCATGCCATGAATCCTCATAACCAAATTGACTGCGAGCCCCCCTGGAACAAGTTGGGAAACTGGAAAAAGATGACTGGTCTGACGTGCATGAGAAGTTCGCCAGGCAATACCCTAAACAAGATAATGGAGCCAAGAGTGGAACCCAGAATCGTGATGGTGCATGCCCCAAACCTACTGTCACGGAAGGTCCCCGCATTCAGACCAAATGCGTCCGTCAGATACCGCTTCCCATAGTCTGGACATAGATACCAGATATTTTAGCTGCCTTGAAACACACAACGAGACGAGACTTGTATGTGTGCTAAGTATGGAATGTTTAATAGGACCAAAAGCACAATCTTATATACAGTAAAGAGGAGGCAACCAGAACAATAATCAACATGAACTAATTATCTAATCAGGATCTAGACATTTCGGCACCGCAAAGCTTGACACATCACATTCTTTTATCAAAAGAATTCAATTACCTTTAGCATAATACACAATCACAGATAATCTTCACACACATACAATGAACCTCAATCACAGTCTAAAAGACATTTAGGTAATTATCTCCAGGAGACGTCCCGTCTCTGACAACATCTATTCACCTGCAGAACACAATGGAAAGGTATTTAACAAGCCACTTAGCATTTCAGTAGCCTGGGCTAAGCATTGAAGGGTCATTGTCCTAGTGACCTAGTCAGGCCAAATTAAGTCACTTGTAATATTCCAGTATCTCCTGCAATGAACTCTCAGTAATGTCCCGTCTCATGTAGTACATGATATAATATTAGTCACCCTATGGCCCTATTGGACATAAGGTGACCCTAGACATAGGAGAATCTTCTGATGGGGGAGAAATGTGACAAACAGGGTCCCAGACCTCCACCTGGTCTGGACATGCGTTAGTCGGACAAAGTGAACTCACATAGTCTGTCCGCATGACCTCCAATCTTGGTTGCAAGGAGTAGTGGGGAACCCCATACGGTTTGACTCCGAAGTTAGTCAGTAGTTCCAGTCCTCCAATGCTGGTATCCATACCGTACCCCAAATAAATTGCTCCAAACAGAGCATTACTCACCCCGCCAACCTCTGCATCTCTCAGAGAACATGCCTGCCACTGGGGAGAGGCCGGGACTGGCCCTTCTCCCTGGAGTCCTTTCGGAGAGAGAACAGGGTGACTGGGCTCAGTCCATCATGCTGTTGGGGATCAGGACCAACTGCGCCCCACCCCTGGGGTATACCAGTGGAGACTAAAGTCCCATCCACTGGTGGTAGGTAAAAATCCCCCGGTGCTTGCAAAGCAAAGCCGACATCCCCCTGTCTCAGTGCCGCACCATTTTCCGTTGGGGAAGGAGGCTGGATCCTTCCACACTCAAACTGTGTAGCTGCCATTGGGGAGGTGAGCTGGCTGCTTCCTTTTCCGTTCCCTCATCTGGCTGCCGAAACAACATGGTTGTGGTACTGTCTCCCAGATGCATGGATCCTTGCTGGGGAGGAAAGACCACGTTCTCCACCCTGGCCAACTGTTGGGGAGGGACGATGAAGACCTCCTCTCCCTTCTTCCCCTGTATCTGCTGCTGGGAAGTGATCCCCACCTTCTCACCCTGAGCCTCCGGAACTGCCACAGGGGTGGGGCAGAGGTCTTGAACCCCCTGTCCGGTGACCAGCGCTTCAGATGGGGAAATTTCTTGCAACTCCACAGATACTGCTCTTGGTGCTGAGCAGAGTACAGTGAAGTTTGGCCCCAAAACCCGCTCTTCTGCTGGAGGCTCCTCAGGTTGTTCTTCCTCAGCAGAAAAGTCTATCAGATCCCCTGTCTCTACAACTGGTGTCTGGGGATAGGGGTTCACCATCTCCTGTCCATGGAACCCAGAAGATGCTATAGGTACCGAGCAGAGGTTAGCAGAGCTCAGCCCTGTGGTCAGTACTTCAGCTTTGGGAATGGCAATCTCCAGATTTTCCA
This sequence comes from Rana kukunoris, assembly GCA_029574335.1. Lineage (NCBI taxonomy): Eukaryota > Metazoa > Chordata > Amphibia > Anura > Ranidae > Rana > Rana kukunoris. The sequence goes on along the minus strand of JAJQKJ010000739.1, from coordinate 118,344 downwards.
CTGCTGATTCACTGGCATACTGCTGGACAGGCACATTCCTCCATTCAAGATCATCCCATGCAGAAACAGGATCATCAAGGCCAGTCAGCACTTGCTGCATCCGCCATAAGACCTCCGCGTTCATAGCTGCAGGGGCAGGTTGGCAAAGCACACTGTTAGGCCGTGTACACACGGCAGAGATCCTCGATGGGCAGAACACATCGTTCCGCTCGTCGAGGCTCTCTGCCGGCCGTCGAAATCGGCGACCCGCCCGTCGGGAATGGCAACCAGCCATTCATCCAGGCGGGCCGTCGAGCAAATAGAGAGCGTGCTCTCTATTTCTGCTCAACGGGCTTCCCGACGGGAAGCTCGCCGAGACCGTACACACGGCCGAGGTCCTCGCTGGAATGCACATTCCAGCGAGGTTCTCGCTGGTTTTCAGCGAGAACCTCGGCCGTGTGTACGCCGCCTTACCCTGCCACATTGCTGATTCTTCAGCCAGGATTTCAGCATTGTCCACTGGTATTTCCTGATAGTCCCAGGCAAAGGGAGCCCAGCCCTGGCGCTGAGCAGAGTCTAGCAGCCGTCTGTAGGCAAATTCCTGCTCCCATTCCTGAACGGCCAGAAACTCCAAATCTTCCTGTAGCCATTGCACTTCCGAGAGATTCAGTCTTCGCTCTCTGTATTCCATTATGTCTTCCAAACGCCACTCCCGATCGCTCCCAAAGTCGGGGTCCCCGTACATCCTCCAATACAACAATCCCAGGCCATCATAGTCAAAGCCTTCCGTGGGGCTGTCATCCGCTGACGACGGGCACACTTGGACTACATACCACCGAAGGGCTCTGTAGCTTTCGTCCAACCGCATCTCTGCCCGGATCAGCCTGCTTAACTCCGCTGTCCACTCCTGTTTTGGTTGTTCCCCCAATAACAGCATTTGTACTTTATATTGTGACCAGTACCTTACATGGATGGAGGGGAGAACTTTTCTCTGGTGTTGCTGCTCGAGAGCTAGCGCTTCCTTCCAGAGTTCGCAGCGGATCGAATCGGACCATCCTAGCAGGACCTGCTCTGATAATGGTCCTCTGTGCTGTATCTGCTTCTCTCGTAACCTTCTTCCCAATTCCTTTTCCATGGCGGCTGGTATCTGTACCTCTCCTCTCCTGCTATCCGGACCTTGGATCCAGGTGGAGGTTGATGTTTGACTGCAGAAAGCATCCCGCTGCTGTGCCACCACTGTCATGGAAGGTCCCCGCATTCAGACCAAATGCGTCCGTCAGATACTGCTTCCCATAGTCTGGACATAGATACCAGATATTTTAGCTGCCTTGAAACACACAACGAGACGAGACTTGTATGTGTGCTAAGTATGGAATGTTTAATAGGACCAAAACCACAATCTTATATACAGTAAAGAGGAGGCAACCAAAACAATAATCAACATGAACTAATTATCTAATCAGTATCTAGACATTTCGGCACCGTAAAGCTTGACACATCACATTCCTTTATCAATAGAATTCAATTAACCTTTAGAATAATACACAATCACAGATAATCTTCACACACATACAATGAACCTCAATCACAGTCTAAAAGACATTTAGGTAATTATCTCCCGGAGACGTCCCGTCTCTGACAACATCTATTCACCTGCAGAACACAATGGAAAGGTATTTCACAAGCCACTTAGCATTTCAGTAGCCTGAGCTAAGCATTGAAGGGTCATTGTCCTAGTGACCTAGTCAGGCCAAATTAAGCCACTTGTAATATTCCAGTATCTCCTGCAATGAACTGTCAGTAATGTCCCGTCTCATGTAGTACATGATATAATTTTAGTCACCCTATGGCCCTATGGACATAAGGTGACCCTAGACATAGGAGAATCTGAGTCTGTCACACCTACCACTTGTGGACCGTGAAGGGGACGTGGCTCAGCCCACAACCCTGAGGGAGACTCCCTTTGGCGAACTGGAAACCAGCTCCTGGCCACCCTCTTCCCCACCTCCAGAAGGAAGGTAAAGAAACTAGACCAAGCACCCCTGGAAATTGCTGCCCCCAGTAACTTGATGGTAATGAAAGCATGACTGTCTGCTGTGGCCAAAATACATCAAACAAAGAAACTGACGAGAAAGTGATGAGGCCCACGTGCAGGCCTGGAAAATACTTTTAGCAGGGCTGTCCGAGGACTGGGGATGAGAGATTCCTAAACCGCCCTTGACAAGCAACGTACTTGGCACAGACACATTAACCAGAAGGCCAGAAATACCAGACCAAGGGGATGCTGACCTATCCTGTGGAATGTAAGAAGAGCCGGAGATGCACCGATACCCTGCCCCTGACTGCACAAGCTTCGAACACCTCCATCCTGACTTGCAACTGTACCAGATCCCGGAGAGCATGTAAGGCCCACATGAACTGCATACAAGAAAAAATGCAAAGAACGTGTACCACACTGGTAGATGAGAGTAGCTGGGACGAAATAGGAAACAAACCCAAGCGTACCGCCATCCCCTGAGACAAAAGTCTGCAGAGTGCTGAAGCATGAAGTCACTCCTTTATGATAGAGTGCTACCCTACCCTAAACCCCCATGGTTGCAGGGATGAACGTGAATTGGATATATCAGAAACGTGCGGCAAGCCCAACCTGAGGAAACACAGACTAGAAAAAATGACAACAGACAACCAGGCATGGGAACAACAACGTCCCTCTGTGCCTACCTAAGTATGAGAACCAGAGCAGCAATGACACGACCACCACACGTGAATGAACCTGATGACCCCCCCCCCCCCACCCTGGTGTAAGTTGTAGTGAGCCAGAGTAACCTGCAGTGCAGAGACATGTAATTAACTGAACACTCAGGGCTAATGCACCCACAGACCGTGGTGGGTAGTCGTACAAGTGTAATGAATGAAACATGCATCGTGTGACATGTGGTATACGGGCGAGAAGATTGTGGTCAACAATCATTTAAACAAAATCTCAGCCCATATGGATCTGTAGATGTGCCAGATGCTGAGATGTCAGCACTAGCTAACTAACGCCAGTTATGAGGAAACATGAATGAAGGTACAATGAGACATGACAACCACCAAAGATGAAACAGCTACCGGTGTAAATGCCGTGACTGCGTGGCACCGACGTCACACGCTAAGACAGAATCCGCTATGACAGAACGTACTGACTGAACACCGAGACTGAAACGCTATGGCAGAGATACTCTGACAGGAATGCTGTAGCAAAAAAGGCTGTGACAGAAACACTATGGCAGAATGATATGACAGAAACGCTGGGGCAGAAACAATGTGGTGGAAACGCTGGGACAGAAATGCTAATGGCAAACATGCTGATGGCAGACATGCTGGGACAGAAACACTAATGCTGAAGGCAGAAACATTGGGACATAAACACTAATGGCAGAGACCCTGGGACAGAAACGCTATGGCAGAGACGCTGGGACAGAAACGCTATGGCAGAGACGCTGGGACAGAAATGCTGATGGCAGAAACGCTTTGACAGAAACGCTATGGCAGAGACGCTGGGACAGAAATGCTGATGGCAGAAACGCTTTGACAGAAACGATTTGACAGAAACGCTATGACAGAAACGCTGGGACAGAAAAGCTAATGGCAGAAACGCTAATGGCAGAAACGCTGGGACAGAAACACTAAGGCCTCGTACACACGATCAAATCTGTCCGCTGGACCGTTTCAGCAGACAGATTCGATCGTGTGTACGGCCGAGCCGACGGATTTGGCCACCCGACAGATTTCAAAGCATGCTTTGAAATCTATCGGGTGGGAATCCGTCCACCCGACATGTCTGCTGGTTAGTACACTTACCAGCAGACATGTCGTCCCGCACCGCCGCTGAATGGATTCGGCGCATGCGCGGAAGTGTTTTACTTCCCGGTACGGTGAAGTGGCGGCGTCAACGTCACCGCCACGTCACCGACACGTCAGCGCGCTCTCTGCTGGCGGGGATTTTGGTTTTCTCGTGTGTACACGCGAGTAAACCAAAATCCCAGCAGACAGATTTGTTCAAATCTGTCGGACGGACAGATTTGAACAAATCTGTCTGCTCGTGTGTACGAGGCCTTATGGCAGAAACACTGGGACAGAAACGCTATAACAGAAATGCTGATGGCAGAAACGCTGGGACATGAACGCTATGACAGAGATGCTGGAACAGAAATGCTGATGGCAGACACGCTAATGCCAGAAACACTGGGACAGAAATTCTATGGCAGAGACGCTGGGACAGAAACGCTATGAGAGAAATGCTGGGACATGAACGCTATGACAGAAATGCTGATGGCAGAAACGCTAAAGGCAAAAACGCTAAAGGCAGAAATGCTAATGGTAGAAACACTGGGACAGAAACGCTATGGCAGAGACGCTGATGGCAGTCATGCTAATGGCAGAAACGCTATGGCAGACACGCTGGGAGAGAAACGCTATGACAGAAATGCTGATCGCAGAAACCTTAAAGGCAAAAACGCTAATGGCAGAAATGCTAATGGCAGAAACACTGGGACAGAAACGCTAATGGCAGAAACGCTAATGGCAGAAATGCTAATGGGAGAGACGCTGGGACAGAAACGCTATGGCAGAGACGCTGGGACAGAAACGCTATGGCAGAAATGCTGATGGCAGAAACGCTAAAGGCAAAACCGCTAATGGCAGAAACACTGGGACAGAAATTCTATGGCAGAGACGCTGGGACAGAAACGCTATGAGAGAAATGCTGGGACATGAACACTATGACAGAAATGCTGATGGCAGAAACGCTAAAGGCAAAAACGCTAAAGGCAGAAATGCTAATGGTAGAAACACTGGGACAGAAACGGTATGGCACAGACGCTGGGACAGAAATGCTGATGGCAGAAACGCTTTGACAGAAACGCTGGGACAGAAACACTAATGGCAGAAACACTGGGACAGAAACACTATGGCAGAGACGCTGGGACAGAAACGCTATGGCAGAGACGCTGGGACAGAAACGCTATGACAGAAATGCTGATGGCAGAAACACTGGGACATAAATTCTATGGCAGACACGCTGATTGCAGAAACGCTAAAGGCAGAAACATTGATGGCAGACACGCTGATGGCAGACATGCCGGGACGAGAAACACTGGGACAGAAACGCTAATGGCAGAAATGCTAATGGGAGAGACGCTGGGACAGAAACGCTATGGCAGAGACGCTGGGACAGAAACGCTATGGCAGAACCGCTAATGGCAGAAACACTGGGACAGAAATTCTATGGCAGAGACGCTGGCACAGAAACGCTATGAGAGAAATGCTGGGACATGAACGCTATGACAGAAATGCTGATGGCAGAAACGCTAAAGGCAAAAACGCTAAAGGCAGAAATGCTAATGATAGAAACACTGGGACAGAAACGCTATGGCAGAGACGCTGGGACAGAAACGCTATGACAGAAATGCTGATGGCAGAAACACTGGGACAGAAATTCTATGGCAGACACGCTGATTGCAGAAACGCTAAAGGCAGAAACACTGGGACAGAAACGCTAATGGCAGAAATGCTAATGGCAGAGACGCTGGGACAGAAACGCTATGGCAGAGACGCTGGGACAGAAACGCTATGGCAGAAATGCTGATGGCAGAAATGCTAAAGGCAAAACCGCTAATGGCAGAAACACTGGGACAGAAATTCTATGGCAGAGATGCTGGGACAGAAACGCTATGGCAGAGACGCTGGGACAGAAACGCTATGACAGAAATGCTGATGGCAGAAACACTGGGACAGAAATTCTATGGCAGAGACGCTGGGACAGAAACGCTATGAGAGAAATGCTGGGACAGAAACACTAATGGCAGAAATGCTAATGGGAGAGACGCTGAGACAGAAACACTATGGCAGAGACGCTGGGACAGAAACGCTATGGCAGAGACGCTGGGACAGAAACGCTATGACAGAAATGCTGATGGCAGAAACACTGGGACAGAAATTCTATGGCAGAGACGCTGGGACAGAAACGCTATGAGAGAAATGCTGGGACAGAAACACTAATGGCAGAAATGCTAATGGGAGAGACGCTGAGACAGAAACACTATGGCAGAGACGCTGGGACAGAAACGCTATGGCAGAGACGCTGGGACAGAAACGCTATGGCAGAAATGCTGATGGCAGAAACACTGGGACAGAAATTCTATGGCAGAGACGCTGGGACAGAAACGCTATGAGAGAAATGCTGGGACATGAACGCTATGACAGAAATGCTGATGGCAGAAACGCTAAAGGCAAAAACGCTAAAGGCAGAAATGCTAATGATAGAAACACTGGGACAGAAACGCTATGGCAGAGACGCTGGGACAGAAACGCTATGGCAGAGACGCTGGGACAGAAACGCTATGGCAGAGACGCTGGGACAGAAACGCTATGGCAGAGACGCTGGGACAGAAACGCTATGACAGAAATGCTAATGGCAGAAAAGCTGGGACAGAAATGCTAGGACCGCAATGCTATGACAGAAACGTTAATGGCAGAAACGCTAATGGCAGACACGCTAATGGCAGACACGCTGGGACAGAAATGCTAGGACCGCAATGCTATGACAGAAACGTTGTGACAAACGCTAAAGGCAGAAACGCTACGACACAAACGCAGAGACTGAAAAGCTGAACAGAATGCTATGACAAAAACGTATTATTGCAAGAAATGACTGACCGACAAAATTGCTGCAGCCAGCCTTCTTACATATGGGATTGTATGAGTTTTTCTCTTTTATTAGGGGAACTGGATGGACTTTATGAAGAGATGATAAATATGAAATGTATTACATATGTAGCTCCCCCCTTGCGTTGGCGTGGGTATAGCATTTTAAAGTATAGTTGATTGGGAGAGTTACTTTGCTCCCAATCACAGTTATTGATTATTGACCTGTGCTACTTCGGGAAGGCCCGCTGGCTCGGACTGCATTCTGAGGATGTGAGTTTATCCTTGGCCGGCAGTGGGAGCCAGAGGGATTCCTGACGGATTGAGACTCTCAGCAGCCAATTGGAGAGTTTTCCTCTCGCTGGGCATGCTGGGGAGGGGTATATCTGGAGCGAAGGTCAGGTGTTCGGGGTTCTTTTGGCGTTTTCTGCGGGGGGTCCCGGAGTAGGGGTGCGGCATCCACCTTTAGGGTGTTCGCACCCAGGGACCCCGTCGGTCTGGCCCGCCTGGCCGGAATTCGGGCTCGGTTGAGCCTCGGGCGGAGACGAGATTGAGAGGACCCCAGTGGATGGCTGGGTTACTGAGTGCCGTCGGGAAAACCTAATATGGGAGCTACAGACGGGCGCTCTTTGCGGTCGTATGGTGCCGGACGCCAATATCATTATAATAAGAACAGAAGGCACAAAAGTCACATCAGAAAATGGAAACCCAACAACCTTCTGAGATAAGAAAGAGGGACGCCTCCGATCACATGGTGTAGGAAGGAGCTCAGATAGCAAGCAAATGAGCTGCAGGTTTGAGAATGACTTGACCAGCTATCGCTAGACTTGCCGGCTTCACAAGTTTGTTGCACAATTGTAGCAAATTCCACATTGTGCCCATAGGTGTGCACAGCCTGTAGCATTAGGGTGTGCACCTGAAAGCTCAAAAACATGGTACCGATCTCTCAGGCCGCGTACACGCGATCAGACATGTCCGATGAAACATGTCCAACGGACGGTTTTCATTGGACCACGCTGAATGGTCTGTTGGTCTGATGTGCGTACACACCATCGGACCAAAATCCCCTCGGACCAGAACGCGGTGACGTAGAACACAACGACGTGATGAAAAAACGAAGTTCAATGCTTCCAGGCATGCGTCGACTTGATTCTGAGCATGCGCGGGATTTTGGTCCGATGATTTTGTGTATTAACCATCGAACCTGTCCGACGGACAGGATTCCAGCGGACATGTTTCCAAGCATGTTTGGAAATTTTGGTCCGCTGGAAAACGGTCCGATAGGCCGTACACACCATCGAACATGTCCGCTGAAACTGGTCTGCGGACCAGTTTCAGCGGACATGTTCGATCGTGTGTACGCGGCCTCACTGTGTTCATTCGGAAAGGGAAGGGGCTGGTAAATGACATTACCCCTTCCGCCACTCATCCTGAAATATCATCTATGTGTGCCCACTGCAGTAGCCAATGAGAGAGGAGGGAAGCCAGCCATGCTGTGGGAGAAGACACTGGTCAGCAGTGGAAATCTGCACCACAGGGAGTGATTAGGGTGTGCCTGGGCACACCTGGCACACCCTGTGCGCACGCCTATGATTGTGCCATAGACTTGTGGGCCTCTTGCTGAGACTTGCGGGGCTCTTGCTGTAGACTCACCACTTCTGTTGGACCCTCTGATTGGCTCCTGCTGTGTCCAATAACAGCAGGAGCTGACCTCAAGCAGTGCACGCTCCCCAGACCAGGAAGAAGAAATCATGGTACGTGATTTTGCACTTAAGGGCCGCTCTGCGGCAGTAGATGTACGTGGGGCGGTCCTTAAGCAGTCCTCACACTCTAGACTGTGGATTATATAGAGACAGGAATATTATGGGACATCTATGATTGTAAATCATTTTCTGACCTCTGGGAAGAAAAGCCATGAAGGGGAAATATTATTATAATTAGGGTTGAGCGAAACCCGAACTGTAAAGTTCGGGTTCGATACGGACTTTGGGTTTTTCCCGATCCCGGACCCGAACCCGAATAATTGATAAAAGTTTGGGTCCAGGTTCGGAGATCGGGAAAAAAAATGTGCGGAGGTGCCCGCAAATTCAATAACCAGACCCTTTAAGTCTGGTGTGGAATTTAAGGGGAACTCCACCCCAAATTTAAAAAAAAATGGCGCGGAGTTCCCCCTAAAATCCACACCAGACCCCTTATCCGAGCACGTTGACCTGGACGGCCGCAGAAAAGAGGGGGGGACAGAGTGCGGCCCCCCTCTCCTGAACCGCACCAGGCCACATGCCCTCAACATTGGGAGGGTGCTTTGGGGTGCCATGTTGATGGGGACAAGGGTCTCTTCCCCACAACCCTTGCCCGGTGGCTGTGGGGGTACCGAACCCGAACTTTTTTTTTAAAGTTCGGGATCGGACCCGAACCTGAACATCCAGGTGTCCGCTCAACTCTAATTATAATCAGGACTAAAAATAGAACATGGAAGGGAAATCTATCATTTCTTTATATATTTTATATTCTTTATTCAGTGAGTAGGTGGGGCTTATCTGTTTTCTGCCCCTCCCACCTGATCTGTTTAAATGTCTCTGTGCCCATCCCCCGATCTCTCCTCCCCTGGACAGGTGATCTCCTTTGATTGGCTGACCCCATTCTCCACAGTACAGGTGATGTTCCAGGGCCCCGGTGACCCCACAATTGCTGTAATCTTATTGGTGGATGCGGAATATCTCTCCTGGGATCCTCCAATCACAGATAGACGAATATTGGGCTTAGTCCCCGCCTCCACCCTGCAGGAGATCTCAGCGCTGCCATTCCGGAGACATGAGACATGGAGGAGCGGAACCGATACTGGAACTGAGAGAGACAATAATTTCCATTGATAAGGTCCAATATATACACAGCATGCCCCTCCCCCATCCTTACCTATAAACAGGTGTGCAGACATCTTCCTGGAGACTGGAGGACCCCTCCCCCAAACACTAAATCCCCACCCCCCCACTAACATGACACCCATTTTCTTCAGTCATGTGACCCCCATGCACAGCGCTATACAATCTCATCTGGATGATCGGCTCTAAGAACATTGTACATGGCTACTGCTGTGTGAGAGATATTCTGTACATTGTAATACACATCCGTCTCTCCCAGATCTTCTCCTATATAATGTATGGATATAAAGACACGGAGCGGGGAGGACACTGCTAGGACTGGAGGTGGGGGTTGGGTGGACTTACCTTCTACATAGAGGATGTAATGATCTGTCTGTATATGGTGTCCTGCAGAGTTATATATATTCACCCTGTATATCCCGTCATTCTCCAGAGTCACATTGGATATGATGAGACTTCCATTCTCTGATATCCTTGTATTGGGGAAATATCTGACATACGGATCACATCTCCAGTGTTTAGCTATTTCTTCCCAGAATACAGGAGATTTCCTATAGAACCAGGTAAACCCGTCACATCTCTCTGTATCTGTGTGGATGAGGGTGAGATGGAGTCTGATGGGGAGGAGAAGATCAGATCCCGGCCGGGTGAATATTTCCTCTGGAACATCCGGGACTTTTCCTGCACAGACAGAATACAGATCCCAGTCAGGTCACAGTGTACTCCCCTCCCCCCTCATATAACATATATCCCTCTATAAGGATCCCAGTCAGGTCACAGTGTACTCCCCCTCCCCCCTCATATAACACATATCCCTCTATAAGGATCCCAGTCAGGTCACAGTGTACTCCCCCTCCCCCCTCATATAACATATATCCCTCTATAAGGATCCCAGTCAGGTCACAGTGTACTCCTCCCCCCCATATAACATATATCCCTCTATAAGGATCCCAGTCAGGTCACAGTGTACTCCCCTCCCCCCTCATATAACATATATCCCTCTATAAGGATCCCAGTCAGGTCACAGTGTACTCCTCCCCCCCATATAACATATATCCCTCTATAAGGATCCCAGTCAGGTCACAGTGTACTCCCCTCCCCCTCATATAACATATATCCCTCTATAAGGATCCCAGAAATATTCAGATTAGATCTGTCAGAGTCCTCCGGGTCTTCCTGGGATTCCTCTGTTTTCTTACATCTCAGATCATTGAGGAATCTCCTCTGACACCCCAATACTCTCCATTATTCTACAAATAAATCATCAATGACAAACATTCCTCCCCCCATTCTCCCTGCTGGAGAAAACCTCCTCCTTTGACCTGAAGCAATGGATACACAATAGATACACAATGGATACACAATGGATACACAATGGATACACGCTCCTACTCATTCTGAAGGCAACACCCTTGACCTTGTCTTTTCCCCACCTATGCACTCCATGCAACCTCTCCAACTATCCTTACCCCCTCTCTGATCTCTATCTTATTAACGTCACTCTCTTCCTCTCCTCCACCTCCTCTCCCTCCAAATGCCTAACAGTTGCTCATAGAAACCTTCGCCATATCAACCCTTCTCTTCTATACTCTGCGACTGACCACCTCTATGACACAATCGCACCCCTGTCCCGCACCCACCTAGCCACTTCTGTCTACAACACTTCACTTCTAACATCACTGGACAGACTGGCCCCCCTCACTACACGCACAATCAGGCCCCGTCCCCTTCAAACAGATGATACTAGAAGTCTGAAAAACAGAGCCGTGCTCTCGAGCGCTAGTGGCGCAAGAGTAAGTCCCAGGAAAACTTCGTCCAATATAAATCTGCCCTTCAAATATACCCTCCAAATTCCAACCTCCTCACTGCCAAGCAGACCTATTTCATCACCCTCATTAAAAGCTTATCATCCCGTCCCGTCAACTCTTCTCTACCTTCAACTCTCTCCTTCGTCCTCCACTGCCTCCACCCTCCAACTCACTCACCGCCCAGGAGATCGCCAATCACTTCAAACAGAAGATTTATACAATTTGCAACGAGACCTCTACTGTTCAGATACCCTCCGAGCCTCACACATCCCGCCCACAGGTACAGTCATTACTTCCCTCTTTCAACCCCACCACCATAGACGAGGTTGCTATATTACTTGCCAACGTCCATCTTACCACCTGCGCTCTCGATCCTGTTCCCTTGCAAATGCTACATTCACCCTCTGGCTGTCTTCTACACTCTCTAACCCACATCTTCAATCTCTCCCTCTCTTCTGGCATCTTCCCTAACTCTTTGAATCATGCACTTGTCAGCCCCATACTTAAAAAGCCCTCACTGGACCCATCCAATCCTGACAACCTACGCCCCATCTCCTTGCTCCCCTTTATCCAAACTCCTTGAAAGTCTGGTCTACAACCGACTGAGCGTCCACCTTGCTGATAATAACCTTCTTAATCCCCTTCAGTCAGGATTTCGTCCTCAACATTCCATAGAAACTGCTCTCCTAAAACAAACGATATACTAATGGCCAAAACTAAGGGACACTATTCTGTGCTCCTACTCCTGGACCTCTCTGCCGCCTTCGATACGGTTGACCACCCACTCCTCCTCTAAAAAAAAATCACACCTTTGGTCTCCATGACTGTACTCTTCGCTGGTTCTCTACTTACTTATCCAACCGCAACTTCAGCGTTACTTACAATTCTACTTCCTCCTCTCCTCTTCCATTCTTTGTTGGGGTCCCTCAAGGTTCTGTTCTTGGACCTCTCCTATTCTCAATCTACACCTCCTCCCTGGATCAGCTGATAGCCTCCTACGGCTTCCAATACCACCTGATGACATTCAAATCTATTTTTCTGCCCCTCAACTCACTCCTTCATTTTCCTCACGTATCACTAATTTACTATCATATATATCACTTTGGATGTCGCACCACTTCCTCAAACTCAATCTATCCAAAACTGAACTTATCATTTTCCCTCCCCCACGTGTCTCTTCACCTGATCTCTCTGTCAAAATTGATGGCACAACTATCAGCCCACCCCCATTTGCCAAGGTCCTAGGATTAGTCCTGGACTCTGAACTGTCCTTTAAGTCCCACGTCCAATCATTGTCCAAATCTTGCCGCCTCAATCTCTACAACATCTCCAAAATACGCCCCTTTCTAACCAATGACACCACAAAGCTCTTAATTCACTCCCTGGTCATCTCTCGCCTCGATTACTGCAACTCTCTCCTCACTGGCTTACCGCTGCATACTCTATCCCCCCCTCAGTCCATCATGAATGCTGCTGCCGGACTCATCCACCTTACCAACCGCTCTGTCTCTGCTGCTCCTCTCTGTCGATCCCTCCACTGGCTTCCGCTCACCCAACAAATTAAATTCAAACTACTAACAATTACCTACAAAGCCATCCACAACTCTGCCCCCCCCCCCCCCACATCACTGACCTAGTCTCTAAATACCAACCTAATAGTTCTCTTCGTTCCTCTCAAGACCTCCTACTCTCTAGCTCTCTCATCACCTGCTCCCATGCTTGTCTCCAGGACTTTTCCAAAGCCTCTCCAAGCCTATGGAACTCCTTACTCCAATCTATCCATCTATCTTCTTCTCTATTAGCTTTTAGAGAATCCCTGAAAACCCTCCTCTTCAGAGAAGCCTATCCTACCCATACCTAACTACTGTATTTTCATTTGAGTCCATCTGATCATCCCCCACAGCTAACTACCCTTTGTTCCACTTGACCCTCCCTTCTAGACTGTAAGCTCTAACGAGCAGGGCCCTCTGATCCCTCCTGTATTAATTTGTATTGTGACTGTACTGTCTTCCCTGATGTAAAGCTCTGCGCAAACTGTTGGCACTATATAAATCCTGTATAATAATAATAATTATTCTACAAATAAATCATCAATGAATCAATCAACATTCCTCCCTCCATTCTCCCTGCTGGAGGAAATTGGATCATCTGTAGGGATTGGATTGTGTAGATGGGATTGTACGATTCTCTTTTATTGGGGGAACTGGATGATAAATATGAAATGTATTCCATATATAATACAGTCAGGTAAGATAATCCCGAAACTTCCAGGAGATGATGGTGAGCGTCCATCCATACATGGACAAGGACAATGGGCATGTGGAGGACAAGAAATGTCTTCTCTGGATATTTCTTATTATTTGCTCTAAGGCTAGACATACATTCTTCAATTTTCACTTCTTCTTTCACAGGTTGAGGGAAAGAAAATTGCTTGATTCCCCATCAGCACAGTCAGTGTTTATGGGAAGAATCCCTCTTGTGGAGTCATTGTGTTCTGAGAGTGGAAGGTTTCCCCGCTGTTAGAGTTTTTGAGTTTATTATTGTAACGGTCAGGGGTTAACGCCATTTACGATATTCCATTCCACCAGCCAACGACAGCTTATCGACACTCCACAATCCAGCAAACAGGACCCATAAGAATTCCCCCAGAGAAATGAGACACAGCTCTGTTCTCTGGTTCGAACTGGATAGACTCTTTAATGGTAAACTCAGGCTCTTATATACACCAAAAAGTATACTTGCAGTAATCAAATGGACAATGATGCACTCCACCCACGACATCATACAATGGGTACTAACGAGCCTCCAATACACATTTCTTTAGTAGACATAAGTCAGACATCTGACCTTTTAGACTGTGCTAATTCACAATCCACATAGAACTTTCACACAAAACAGTATTAATTAGCATCACACAATGAAAAGGTCTTTAGAAACCAGACTGTCTACCAAGCTCCAATCCACATTACCACAGTAGCAGACTTAATTAGCACAATAGACAATAGAATGCAATCACAGCAAGCTTTGTCGTACACTACAGCCAGGTAGCTGGAGGTGATGACATCTTTCAATTAACATCTTTCAATTAACATCTTTCAATTAACCTGTTGAGTCCAGAATAAACAACCAGTAATAGTTCAAGATATTCTGAATATATTGTGGATTACAGCCCCATGTTAAAACAATCCAAGATATGTCCATTATTTCCTGGCTCAATCTGTGCCCAAAAGTGACTCCCGTTACAATTACTATTTTAAGTGTAAAAATGTCTGCATACTATTTGCAAAATTCGAAAATATTAAATTCGAAAAAAAAAATCTAATTTTTTTTTTCCGCAAAAAAAATATAAAAAAATATATATAAAAATTAGAAAATTCTGAATTTTGAAATGGCTAAATTGTACATGGCTACTGCTGTGTGAGAGATATTCTGTACATTGTAATACACATATGTCTCTCCCAGATCTTCTCTTATATAATGTATGGATATAAAGACACGGAGCGGGGAGGACACTGCTAGGACTGGAGGTGGGGATTGGGTGGACTTACCTTCTACATGGACGGTGTAATAATCTGTCTGTATATGGTCTTCTATAGAGTTGTAAATTTCCACCCCGTATTTCCCGTCATTCTCCAGAGTCACATTGGATATGATGAGACTTCCATTTTCTGATATCCTTGTATTGGGGAAATATCTGGCATCATACAGATCACATCTCCAGTGTTTAGCTATTTCATCCCAGAGTCCAGGAGATTTCTCATAGTGCCAGGTAATCCCGTCACATCTCCAACTATCTGTAGGGTTGAGGGTGATATGGAATCTGATAGGGAGTAGAAGGTCAGATCCCGGTCGGGTGAATATTTTCTCCTGGTCATCATTCCCTGTAGAGACAGAATACAGATCCCAGTCAGGTCACAGTGTACTCCGCACCCCCCTCATATAACATATATCCCTCTATATGGATCCCAGTCAGGTCACAGTGTACTCCCCTCCCCCCTCATATAACATATATCCCTCTATAAGGATCCCAGTCAGGTCACAGTGCACTCCCCTCCCCCCTCATATAACATATATCCCTCTATACGGATCCCAGAAATCTTCAGATTAGATCTGTCAGAGTCCTCCGGGTCTTCCTGGGATTCCTCTGTTTTCTTACATCTCAGATCATTGAGGAATCTCTTCTGAAACCCCTTGACCAGTGTAGATAAGATGTCCCACCTGTTTTGTGTCTGCCCGACCATGAGTACTCACCATCCCCCTTGCTGGTAACTAAATGAATGAGACCACACATGAATTGGAGTACAAATGGCCATAGTAGCCTTTTTATTAACAGAAACAATTTATCGGCCTCTTGGTCTTATAACAGCACCCAGAATTCCAACTTGTTCTACTTGTAACACTGCGGGACCTTTTACCATACTAGGCCTCCAGCCGTGACACACCAGAGACAGCCCACACCCACAGTGCAACCATTACCGTATTCCAGCTAACCTTAGTAACTGGAATACACCAGAGGGGCACATACCATCGATGAGCCCCCCACACTTCCATCTCAACCGTATTTTCTTCCACTGTCAATAGACCAATCACCGCCACCGCTCACCAGGATGACACATTACCCTTGGGGGCCTCCACACCTGGGGGCCACAAACCAATACACACCCCAGATAAATGGACCCCTACCCCCCCTTGTAGTACTGCCCGGTATCGGACTCCAATACTAAATGGCAAATGACCATGCCCCATTATGAATAAAATTAGACACACCACTTTATAAACTTTTTTTTTTTTAAATGTTTAAATCTCAGAAATGACCGTGCCATACGCCAAGTCATCTGAGCCACCTTGTCGGACTACAAGACCAGCATATCCGTGAAGGCTGTACAGAGCTGCAAGAAATCAAATTCAATCTCCCAAATGAGCTTCCTACAGGAGCGAACCCCCAGATCATTCCCACCAACATGTAGTACCAGAATGTCTGGTGGGCTGTCAAGGTGTGCAAAGTAATGCACCTTAGGCACTTCCTTGCTCCACCTCATCCCTGGTACCCCTAACCAGTGGACTCCTGCCTCCCCCTGAAAAACGCCTAGCTACCTACTATTGCTCTAAATGGCAGCTCGCCTGGCCCCGAGAGCATAAGGATAACCCCAGATCCAGATGAGGTGTGCTTTACTCCATCTGAAAGAAAGAACAAAACACTGGATAACCCCCACACAACCATGATTACTTGCCCATGACTATTGTATAACAGATGTACTTTTCCTTTACATACCCCTTTTCTTCTAACCTCCTACCCCTACCTTATTAATTGAGACCACACCGAAAGTTGGAGAAAACATAGTCCGTAGCAGCCTTATTTATTAGTGTTGGTCTCTGCAGGAAACTCCGATCATCATCCAGGTAAAAAAAAAAAAGCACTGCAGTATCTCTCCAATATGCTGATAGGCCTCAAGCCGACCAGCTGGCTCAGAGACAAGATGTGACCGCAGTGTCCCGTTACCAATACTTCCAGCTAACCTCTGTTATCTGAAATACCAATATCAGGACCCAGGTCCTGATCTGTTCTTTCCGAGGTATCATCCTTCACCCACAAAGACCAACACCTGTCACAGTGCCCAAGGGGAAACCCTTACCCTTGGGTGCCCTTCCACACTCTGAGAGCCCTCTGGATGCCATCCTACAAACCCAATGCCCATATGTCAAACCCCACTGCGTTTAGGTGCACCCCATCCCCCGAAGGTACCGCCATGTGTCCACTTCCAATTCCAAGTGTCGTATAACCAACCCCCCATTCTTCACCATGAACCTGGCAACATCTCGATTAATCCCCTCCAATGACCTAGCCATTCGCCATGTGGTACGAGCCACCATGTCGGATCACATGATTACCATGTCCGGTAATGCCATGCGGAGACAAAGGACATCAAACCTAATGTCCCTCATGACATCTAACATGGATCTAACTCCAAGATCATTACCGCCTACGTGAAAAACTAAAACGTCAGGCGGCCGGTCCATACGTGCAAATCGATGCACCTCGGGGACCATTCTACTCCATAGCATTCCCTGCACTCCCAGCAAATGAATGCAAGCTTCCTGTCTAGGAAACCCAAATTGCTGGCCTTCCGGCTTAACATCCTCCCTTTTTGCCCCCCAAAACACATATGAGTGGCCCATTATCCACACCAGGGCCTGCACCGCATCTGAAAGAGAAAAATAAGCACACCACCGTAACCACAGCAAACCAACCCAATCATCACAGCCATATTGACTACCCACTCACCCCACTCCTATTCCAAACCCACCAACAGATAAGGACAAATGTAGCTCCAAAACCTCCGCGATTCCCACCTACCAATGCGCTTTACTGCCTCTGCCTCCAACCCACACCAAGCAGCCTCTGTTGTGGCCACTATACTGAAGGAATGAGAAGAAAAATCAATTCCTTACAACCCCAATGACTGCAAACATTTCCGAAAAACAGAAACAAATTGAAATCTGGATAACAGGGACCCATCCATATGTATAAAAAACTACCCCATTGCCCTAGGGCGCATTTCCAAAAACCCTTTCCCAGTCCCAACTGGACACAGTGGCGAGCCTGATAAAGAGAAAACTTGCACTGTCCTGCCCTTCTCCGCCTCATCCCTCTTAGATCTATGCAACCACAAGGACACCCTATCCTCCTGGCAGAGAACCTCTTGACCCCAGCGTCCCCCTTGCACCTTTTTTTAAAGGCTGATTAGCTCACTGATCCTAAAGGCCCCAAAAACTCCAACGAAAACGCCACCCTAAACAGCGAAACCTCATAAACCGATGAACAAATCTCCGGGCAAATGTGCCAGAATACCCCCAAGAACAGCAAACAACACAGGTCATCTGGTGTCCCTATTCGGCTTTGACCTCCTATAACCCTTGAGAGCCTAACGCACCCAAAAGTCTTTAGTGAAGTCCTGGCAACCCTGCCATTTAAAAAAAATGCCAGCCCCCCTGGTTTCTTACCCAACTTGGAGACCGACACCCCCTCCTCCATGTTCCTGGAAATAAAATACAAAACCAGCAACTTCACCTCTGGACCGATGGGATCTACACCCACCATGCGCACCAAGGACTCCCATTCCTGCCATACCTTGCTATACGCCGCCCAGGTTGTCTCACTCACTGACCCCCTGATCCATCCAGAGATTGCGCTAATGCAATCCTTCACAGTCGGGACAAGGTAGCGTCAACTCTCAGAAACTGTCCCACTGAAAGTGAGACAAGGCATCAGCAATGACGTTCTCCACCCCAGGCAGGTGCACTGCATAAATTAAAACATTCAGTTGCAGGCATCTCAACACTGAGAAATTGAACATCCCAGAAGTAGAGATGCCTGGCTGGTGGGAAAGAGCCCAGAGAGAAGTTGCAGTAGTGCAGCACGAATGGCAACAGATTCCAAGAAAAAAATAAACATGCAAACGTTCAACGGGAGGCAGGGATGGTAGAAGACAAGTATTTTTGATAAAGGGGTGAGGGGGGGGTGATGGGGGGGAGGGGAGGCTTTTGAGGTGGGACTGAATCGGAAGGGAGACATGGAGAGCGGACGAAGTATACAGTCAATATAGAAAATGTAAGAAAGGGACGCGAGGAGCACTGGACCCTCTTTATGGGGGCCAACTTCTCATGGACAACCCATACAGAGTCCAACCTCAAGGGGACAGAACCGTAGGGCCAGATGCAGGAGGGCCGCAGATCTATAGGCCTATGGGAGGCCAATAGCCCCAAATATAGGGGGGGGAGGGAGGGTAGGGAGGTGGAGGGTAGGGAGGTAGAGGGAGGGGAATAGACTGAGGGTGGGACAGCGAGGGAGGGCCTCCAGGAGAACTTACAGGAAAACCTCAGCCGTAAAGAACAGAGATAGCATTGGAATTCCTTTAAGAAATGTCATTAGTTAAAATAATATCCTATAACGTTCGAGGCATAAACGCCCCTATTAAAACTGCAAATATACTAAGAGAGCTGGCATTCTTGAAGGCAGACGTGATATTATTACAGGAGATTCATTTGACCTTGGGTACTGGTCGCAGAATCATTTCACAGGACTTTCCCCTTTGGTTTTATGCTGATTCGCCAATTGCGAGAGCTAAAGGGGTAGCCATAGGGTTCGCTAGGGGTATAAGGTTCACAGTGACTGAAAGGAGGGAAGACCAAGAGGGACGATTCTTATTCCTAAATGGGAAGTTAAACGACTCAGAGATCTCATTAGCGAACATCTATGCCCCGAATAAAAAGGCGGCCCAATATGTGGCTGGAATAACGGAAAAGTTTATGAGTTTTAGTAAAGGAGAGGCTGTCATGGGTGGGGACTTTAACCTATGTTTAGATCCCAGACTAGATAGTACGTGGCATGCATTGGGGAGCGAGATAGGTCAGAGAAATAAACTAAAAAAGAAGATGTACCAACACCAATTGGTAGATGCATGGAGAGTGCAACATATGGGTCAAAAAGACTATACATTTCGCTCACAGGTGCATGGGACGTACACTAGAATCGATTATATTTGGGTAGAACATAAACTTCTCGAACGGGTGGTAGATACAGAGATCGGAATAACAAAATTTTCCGACCATTCGCCTATCACACTTCAACTGAAAATTGGCGAACTAGAAAATAAGAAAGTTAACTGGAGATTGAATGAAGAGCTATTACTCGACAAAGTTATTGAGAAGAAAATAAGAAAGGAGATAAACCAATTTTTCAAGGAAAACAGTACAGAGGGAATGTCGGAGGCGATAATCTGGGAAACTCATAAGGTTTTTTATTAGGGGAATTCTGATAAAAGAGGGGACCTTTAAAAAGAAAAGTATTAAAGAAAAATAAAATAAAACTAATTAACCACTTCCTTACTGGGCATGTAAACCCCCTTCCTGACCAGGTGAAATTTCAGCTTGCGGCACTGCATCGCTTTAACTGACAATTGCGCGGTCGTGCGACGTGGCTCCCAAACAAAATTAGCGTCCTTTTTTCCCCACAAATAGAGCTTTCTTTTGGTGGTATTTGCTCACCTCTGCGGTTTTAATTTTTTGCGCTATAAACAAAAAACAACAACAATTTTGAAAAAAAATACAATATTTTTTACTTGTTGCAATAAAAAAATAGCCCAATTTAAAAAAAAAAATTCAGTTTAGGGCGATACGTATTCTTCTACATATTTTTGGTAACAAAAAAAAAAAAAATCGCAATAAGCGACTGGTTTGCGCAAAAGTTATAGCGCCTACAAAATAAGGGACAGAATTATTATTTTTTATTATTTATTTTTTTACTAGTAATGGCGGCGATCTGCGATTTTTATTGCGACTGCGACATCATGGCGGACACATCGGACACTTTTGACACATTTTTGGCACCATTCACATTTATACTGCAATCAGTGCTATAAATATGCACTAATTACTGTATAAATGTGACTGGCAGGGAAGGGGTTAACACTAGGGGGTGAGGAAGGGGTTAATGTGTATCCTGCATTGTGTTCTAACTGTGGGGGGAGGGGGGGTGACCGATCTGTGTCCCTATGTATAATGAACATAGATCGAACACAGATCGGTCTGCTCTCTCCAGTGACAGGACGCTGTCATTGTGAGAGCCGGAAATGAGAAATGATCTCATATGTTTACATATGAGATCATCTCTCATTGGCCCATCAGATCGCATCGCAAACGGCCACTCTGATTGGCCGTTCGCGGCAATCTGTGATTGGCTGTGTCCAAGGGACACGGCCAGTACACAAGTTCCCCGCTGCGCGCTCTGGAGCGCGCGCTGGGAACACAGAAAGAGGCTGCCGTGAAAACACGGCGGCCCAGAGAATTAGAGCCACCCTGTGGCCGTATATAGTCGTACGGCCGTAGGGAAGTGGTTAAAGAAATTACCGAACAAGAAAACAATCAAAAAGACTTACTTTTGTATCTTTGTTCAAAAAGAGATGAAATGAGAGAATTAATAGAACAGGAAACTCGGAAAACTTTAGGAATAATTAAGAAAGAACAGTATCAATGTGGTAATAAAATGGGAAAACATCTAGCAAGTATATTAAAAATAAAAAAATCAGCTAAATATATTGAAAAAATACAAACAAATACAGGAGAAATGAGATATAAAACATCTGATATTATTACAAATTTTCAGGAATTCTACGAGAAACTATATACTATCAATAAACATAGTACTAAAGAGGAACTAAAAGCAAAAGAAGAAAAAAATAAAAAATACTTAAAGAAAATAGAGCTAAATAAAATTGCAGTACATAAACTTGCTAGTTTGGACACCCCAATAACAGAAGAAGAAATCCTTAAAACCATTCGAGACTTGCCTAACGGTAAAAGCCCCGGCCCAGACGGACTGACGACATTATACTATAAACTACTAGGCGATATCATTACACCAAAATTATGCTCCTACTTTAATGGAATTGGAACAAAATGGGAAATGAGGAAAGAAGCTCTAGAAGCCCTAATAATTGTAATACCTAAGGAGGGTAAAGATAATACACTGTGCTCCAGCTACAGACCGATCTCGCTCCTAAATATCGATCTAAAAATATTCTCAAAAATTCTTGCTAATAGAATGGAAAAAATTATAAAAGATACAGTACACATAGATCAAGTAGGCTTCATAACAGGTAGAGAGGGAAGGGACAACAGTATCAGATCCCTCCTGATTATAGAGGAAATCAGGAGAAGTGAGGACCCAGGCCTGCTCTTGTCGATAGATGCCGAAAAGGCTTTCGACAGAGTGGACTGGGGCTTCATGTTAAACACACTAGAGGCGATGGAAATAGGGCCCAGAATGAGAAGCTGGATAGGAGCTTTATATAATAGACCAACCGCAAGAATTAAAGTGAATGGAAATATCTCAGACCCCTTTGAGCTAGAAAATGGGACTAGGCAGGGATGCCCTTTGTCCCCGCTATTGTTCACACTGACATTAGAACCCCTACTAAGAGAAATAAGGCGAAATGGGGACATTAAGGGGATAAACATCGGAGGAGAGGAACATAAACTCTCTGCATATGCCGACGATATTATGTTCTATGTAACAAATCCCAGGTTAACTCTACCTAATATCATCAAAACAATAAAAGAATTCGGAACGTTATCCAATTTTAAGATAAATATGAACAAATCAGAAATATTAAGTATTAACATCGCAAATAAATAAATAAAGGCCCTACAGGTAGATTTCCCATTTAGTTGGAAAAAGGATTTAAAATACCTCGGAATCAGACTTGCAACTGCTAGTGAGACGCTTTATAAGATTAATTTCATCCCATTGTTAAAAGAGATTCAAGAAGACCTCAATAGTATCTCACCGGGCCAACTCTCGTGGACGGGGCGGATTAACATTTTTAAAATGTCAATACTCCCAAAAATTGTTTATAAATTGCAAATGCTACCAATACCAATTGCACAGTCCTTTTTTTTAAAAACTCCAGTCAATGTTTCTTAAATTTATTTGGCGAGGGAAAAAAACACGTATCAAATTAGCACTATTAAATAAAGATAAGACACAAGGTGGTCTGGGAGCTCCAGATATTAGAAAATATTATTATGCAATTGTTTTCTCACGAATAATTGACTGGGCTAAAAATAATAAAGATAAAAGATGGGTATATATGGAAAATAAAATTAGTAAAATAGTACTGGGAAAAGTAATATGGATCCCAACACAGTTTAGAGGATTAAGCCCAGGAACTCACCTTATCACAAAACATGCACTAAAACTTTGGGATCAGATTCATAAAAAAGAAAACTGGGTATATAATTCACCTTTTATCCCCTTAAAAGACACACAATTTTTCCCACCAGGTGTAGAAAAAGGATTTGGTAAATGGTTAAGGAAGGATAACATCCAACTAAAAGACTTAACCACTTACCTACTGTGCACCTACACCCCCTTCCTGCCCAGACAAAATATAAGCTTCCGGCACTGCGTCGCTTTAACTGACAATTGCGCGGTCGTACGACGTGGCTCCCAAACAAAATTGGTGTCCTTTTTTTCCCACAAATAGAGCTTTCTTTTGGTGGTATTTGATCATCTCTGCGGTTTTTATTTTTTGCGCTATAAACAAAAATAGGAGCGTCAATTTTTAAAAAAATGCAATATTTTTTCCTTTTTGCTATAATAAATAACCCAAAAATATATAAAAAATATATTTTTTTCCTCAGTTTAGGCCGATACGTATTCTTCTACATATTGTTGGTAAAAAAAAAAATGCATTAAGCGTTTATCGATTGGTTTGCGCAAAATTTATAGCGTTTACAAAATAGGGGATAGTTTATGGCATTTTTTTTTTTTTTACTATTAATGGCGGCGATCTGCGATTTTTTTATTGGGACTGCGACGTTATGGCGGACATTTCGGACACTTTTATGACATTTTTGGGACCATTTACATTTATACAGTGAACAATGCTATAAATATGCATTGATTACTGTATAAATGTGACTGACAGTGAAGGGGTTAACCACTAGGGGGCGGGGAAGGGGTTAAATGTGTGTCCTATGAGTGTTCTAACTGTGGGGGGAGGGGGGGTGACTGGGGGAGGTGACCGATTGTGTCCCTATGTACAAGGGACACAGCAACGGTCTCCTCTCTCCCTGACAGGGACGTGCAGCTCTGTGTTTACATACAGAGCTCCACGTCCCCGCTCAGTTACTGAGCAATCGTGTGTGCCGCCGGTCACTCGCACGGGATCCCGGCCATCAGTAACTAGAACGCGGTTATGCTGGAGAGGGTGCAAGGAAACTGGTACAATGATCCATATCTGGTGGACTTGCCCCAAAATTAGAACATTTTGGACAAAAATTAGACAAAAAATCAGAGAAATTATAGAGATGTCTCTCCCAGATGATCCATGGGTCTGCGTCCTACATGGGGCCCGAATGCCAACAAAAAAATATCTTAGTACGCTAATCCCGGAGTTCTTGAATGCTGCAAAGTGCCAACCCGACAGCCCCACCTTGAGAGAGTGGTCTTACAAAATAGATGAAAATAGATGAAATTTACAACAACGAATATTTAAGCTTTAGAGACGAGGATAAAATGGAAGAATTTGAAGCGAAATGGGAAA
The DNA here is from genome assembly GCA_029574335.1 of Rana kukunoris. Classification (NCBI taxonomy): domain Eukaryota; kingdom Metazoa; phylum Chordata; class Amphibia; order Anura; family Ranidae; genus Rana; species Rana kukunoris. The sequence continues at coordinate 93,885 of JAJQKJ010000739.1, read as the reverse complement.
AATGGAAAGGATTTAAGATCAAAATGGGATATGCAGAGATGATGGAGGCTTAACCCAACGTGTTTATAATTACATCGTGAGGATAGTACTAATAGAGAATCAAAGAAAGTTAACTCTCCAAATTGAAAGGCTGAAAGGGAGGCTGGGGGGCGGGGGGGGGGGGTTGGGGAACGGTGGGGGGAGAGGGAGGGGGAGGGAGGTTGTGAGGTATTTCTAACGTGAATGAGAAAATTATATATAAGCGTATAATATAAAAAAAAATAATAATAATACGAACTCCACACATGATGTGAAACCAAAGTAGAGCCAGAACTACTGAACGAAACCATGAGTGGGTCTCTCGCTATGGTGGAATCTGAAGTGGAAAAAAAAAACCACTGAGGGCCAGATTCACGTAGAATCTGCGGCGGCGTAAGTGGATGCCATTTACACGAAGCCGCAACTTACTGGAGCAAGTGCCGTATTCTCAAAGCACTTGCTCTGTAATTTGCGGCGGCGTAGTGTAAATGGCCCGGCGTAAGTCTGTGTAATTCAAAGGGGGCGGCTTGTATTTAAATTAAAGCGCGCCCCCCCGTGCGCCGATCGAACTGCGCATGCGCCGGCCGTACAAATAGCCCAGTGCGCATGCTCCAACTCACATCGGAAAACGTCAATGAAGCCGACGTGAGCGTCATTTACGCAAAGCCCTATTCGCGAACGACTTAGGAAAACGACGTAAACGACGGAAAAAGACGACGCTGTCCCGAGGCCATACTTAACATGGCGTACGACGGACCTTCGTAAATGTACCCCTCATATAGCAGGGGTAAGTTTACGCGTACGGAAACGACGTAAATGACGACGAGGCTGCACAAAAACGCTCGGGAATTGGCGTATCAGGCTCATGTGCATAGTCAAATGAGAAATCGACGTAAACGCCACCTAGCGGTCGGCGTAACATTACATTTAAGATCCGATGGTGTAAGTGACTTACGCCAGTCGTATCCTAGCGTAAATCCGGCGTATCATGTTTTCTGGATAGAAAACAATGATACGCTGGCGGGAAATTCGAATTGTAGATACACCGGCATAATTCTTTTGAGAATCTGGCCCAGAATGTTGCAGCAGCCGAACCACCGGGGAGAAGAGGCTGACACCCGATTGATAACCTGCACCACCCCCAGGTTATCCCCATGAAAGCGCACCTTTAGCTCCCTGAAAGCATCACCCCTACAATTCAACAGCCAACACCACCGGGAACAATTCCAGCAGCACCAAATTTTTTGTAAATCCTGTCTCTACCCAGCACTGTGGCCACGGACCCGGACTCCACCTGCCCTGAAAGAATGCACCAAAACCAGTGGAGCCGGCCACGTCCATATAGAGTTCAAGATCGAAATTACTGACCGGGCCAGACATCCACAGCGCCCTGCCCTTAAAGGACTCCAGAAAATAATGCCACACCCTCAAATCCTCCCTCTAAACCCTGCCCAAGCACTGAAAATGTCTGGGTGACTTCACCCCGGGTGTACTAGCCAACAGCCGCCGGCAAAATACCCTCCCCATTGGCAGAATGCGCCACGTTAAATTCAGCTTGCCTAGCATCGATTGCAGCGCCTGCAGCTGGACCTTGCACACGCCTAGTATTCCCCTGATCTCCTCCTTAAGAGCCGCAAGTTTGTCCTCTGGTAAACGGCATTCCATAGCACCGGAGTCCAAAGTGATACCCCGAAACGTGATGACCGTGCTTGGTCCCTCCGTTTTTTCAGGTGCCAAAGGAACCCCAAAACAATCTGCGATGTGTTCCAACGTAGCCAGGAGCACCGTGCAGATCTTGGATGAAGCCGGGCCTACGCAAATAAAGTCATCCAGATAGTGGATGATCGAGTTCACTCCTGACACATCCCGGATCACCCATTCAAGGAAGGAGCTAAACTGCTCATAGAGTGCACAGGAAATGGAGCACCCCATTGGCAGACACTGATCCACATAGAACTCTCCTTTCCAATGACACCCCAATAACCGAAAACTATCTGGGTGTACTACCGGCAGCAGCCGGAATGCCACCTTAATGTCGGACTTTGCCATCAAAGCCCCTTGACCATAATGGCAGACCCAGTATACAGCCGCATCAAATGAAGTATAGCTCACCAATAGGGATGAGCATCGAGTTTGCGGCAAATTCAAAAAGCCACGGAACACCCTGTTAAAATCTATGGGAGAAATCTAAAGTGCTAATTTTAAAGGCTAATATGCAAGTTATTGTTCTAAAAAGTGTTTGGGGACCGACCCGGGTCCTGCCCCAGGGAAGTGTTTGGGGACCCGGGTCCTGCCCCAGGGGAGTGTTTGGGGACCCGGGTCCTGTCCCAGGGCAGTGTTTGGGGACCAGGGTCCTGCCCCAGGGGAGTGTTTGGGGACCGGCTCCTGCCCCAGGGGAGTGTTTGGGGACCCGGGTCCTGCCCCAGGGGAGTGTTTGGGGACCCCGGTCCTGCCCCAGGGGAGTGTTTGGGGACCCGGGTCCTGTCCCAGGGGAGTGTGTTTGGGGACCCGGGTCCTGCCCCAGGGGAGTGTTTGGGGACCCGGGTCCTGCCCCAGGGGAGTGTTTGGGGACCCGGGTCCTGCCCCAGGGGAGTGTTTGGGGACCCGGGTCCTGCCCCAGGGGAGTGTTTGGGGACCCGGGTCCTGCCCCAGGAGACATGTATCAATGCAAAAAAATTTTTAAAAACTGCAGTTTTTTCGGGAGCAGTGAATTTAATAATGCTAAAAGTGAAACAATAAAAATGAAATATTCCTTTAAATTTCGTACCATGGGGGGGTGTAATGTCAGCATGTGAAAAGGCGCATGTTTCCCGTACATAGAACTGTCCCTGCGCAAAGTGACATTTCTGAAAGAAAAAAGTCATTTAAAACCGGCTTTGCGGCTCTAATGAATTGTTGGCTCTGGCAATTCAGAGAAGATTCATTCATAAAAAATTTAAAAGCGTGGGGGTCCCCCAAATTCCATTAACAGGCCCTTCAGGTCTTATATGGATATTAAGGGGAAACCCGCCGTCGATTAAAAAAAATGACGTGGAGGTTCCCCCAAATATCCATTCCAGACCCTTCAGGTCTGGTGTGGATTTTAAGGGGAACTCCACCCCAAATTTAAAAAAAATGGCGTGGAGTTCCCCCAAAAATCCACACCAGACCCTTATCCGAGCATGTTGACCTGGCCGGCCGCAGAAAAGAGGGGGGGACAGAGTGCGGCCCCCCCTCTCCTGAACCGCACCAGGCCACATGCCCTCAACATGGGGAGGATGCCCCCATGTTGATGGGGACAAGGGCCTCATCCCCACAACCCTGGCCGTTGGTTGTGGGGGTCTGCGGGCAGGGGGCTTATCAGAATCTGGAAGACACCTTTAACAAAGGGGACCCCCAGATCCTGCCACCCCTCATTTCACGAAGGAAGTATAAATAGTTAAATAAAACACACACAGACACCTTAGAAAAAAATCCAGCAGTGGTAATCCAATCTCTCGATGCGGCTCCCTGCTCCAACGTTGTCTTCTATCCAGCGACGGGTGATCTCTCCAGCGACGCGGTCCAGTCCAGCGATGAGAAGATCCATCCATCCGGAGAGCAGCAGGCAAGCTCCTCTCTCCGCTGGACACAGCCCAGCGGAATGAGTGGCGAAGTTTTGACATTTCTTATATAGGGGAGGCGGGGCCACCCGTCACGCGACACCGCCCCCTCTGAGGCACCCTCCTACGTCACTGGGAAAGACCGGGCTTAGATTCTTACCAGATCTCCATGATCCCTTGTTACAGGGGATCACGGACGGCATATAAAAGGGAGATCACTCCCAGTCCTGTAGTTCAGAGATCTGTGATCCAATTGGGTCTCATTCACAAGTGATGTCCGCCGTGTAAAAACAATGATAGAGGCTCCACATCGTGTATTGAATGAGTGAATGAGACCCAATTGGATCACGGATCTCTGAACTACAGGGCTGGGAGTGATCTCCCTTTTATATGCTGTCCATGATCCCCTGTAACAAGGGATCATGGAGATCTGGTAAGAATCCAATCATTTGTCTGGTGGAGGATTTTTCACTGTTCCCTTTGGACACATTTCACGGGGGTTCCGATGAGATTTTCATCAATAATTTATGGACTTTATTGTCACAGTTTATCATTTATATTATTTGTACTTTATATTTTATTTATTTTGTTGCTTATTTTGATTTCCAGCTTTTGTTTATATGTGTTTTTTGATTGAAATGTATATATTTTTTATAGTTTTTGTTGGAAGTATTATACCAATGTTTATTAATACTGAGGTGTGTTGAGATGGCCACTTAGTGCCCTCTGGTGGCTATACATCCCCACTACACCTTTGATACTGCAGTGTGCTCTATACAATATTATATGTCACCTGCATTCTGACATCACTGTTTGGTGTTTTCACAGTTTTTATGTCTAGAGTTGGCGCAATTTATTATTTTCTCACAGTGAATTTAATAATGCTTAAAGTGAAACAATAAAAGTGAAATGTTCCTTTAAATTTCGTACCTGGGGGGTGTCTATAGTATGTCTGTGAAGTAGCGCATGTTTCCTGTGATTAGAACAGTACCTGCACAAAATGACATAATTTCAGTGCAGCCTATCAGTTCCCATCAGTGCCACCTATCAATGCCAATCAGTGCCTCATTCTCAGTGCCACCTATCAATGCAGCCTAGCCGTGTCCAATAGTGCCTCATCCTCAGTGCCACCTATCAGTGCCCATCAGTGCCTCATGCTCAGTGCTACCTACCAGTGCAGCCTATCAATGCCCATCAATGGTGCCAATCAGTGCCTCATTCTCTGTGCCACTATCAGTTCAGCCTAGCCGTGTCCATTAGTGCCTTATTCTCAGTGCCACCTATCAGCGACCATCAGTGCCTCATCCTCAGTGCCACCTATCAATGCAGCCCATCAGTGCCACCTATTGGTGCAGCCTATCAGTGCCCATCAGTGCCACCTATCAGTACAGCCTATCAATGCCCATCAGTGCTGCCAATCACTGCCTCATTCATTGTGCCACCTATCAGTGCCCAAAAGTGCCTCATCCTCAGTGCCACCTATCAGTGCAGCCTATCAGTACCCATCAGTGCCACCTATTGGTGCAGCCTATCAGTGCCACCTATCAGTACAGCCTATCAATGTCCATTAGTGCTACCTATCAGGGCAGCCTAGCCGTGTCCATTAGTGCCTCATCCTCAGTGCCACCTATCAGTGCCCATCAGTGCCTCATCCTCAGTGACACCTATCAGTGCAGCCTATGAGTGCCCATCAGTGCCACCTATCAGTGCAGCCTAGCTGTGTCCATCAGTGCCACCTATCAGTGCAGCCTATCAGTGCCCATCAGTGCCACCTATCAGTTCAAACTATCAATGCCCATCAGTGCCTCATCCTCAGTTCCACCTATCAGTGTAGCCTAGCCGTGTCATCAGTGCCACCTATTAGTGCAGCCTATCAGTGCCACCTATCAGTGCAGCCTATCAATTCCCATCAGTGCCTCATCCTCCGTGCCACCTATTAGTGTAGCCTATCAGTGCCCATCCTCAGTAGACATGTGCATTGCTAAAAAAAAAAAACATTTTCGTATAATTCTTTTTTTTGGAAATTCGAAAATTCAAAAACATGGTAAATTCGGAAATTCTTAATTTAGAACTTCTAGAATTCGGAAATTCGAAAATTCAGAATTTTCCAAATTTCCCATTTTCGAATTTTGGAATTTGGAATTTTCAAAAATCTGAAAAAAAATGAAAGAAAATCAGTAAAATTCGAAATAATAACTAACTAATAATCACTCTTAAATGACAGGTATTGGAATTTCCTTTGAAATTTGTCTGTTAGTGAACGTAACAAATACAAATTTATCTAAAGTTACAAATTATTCGAAAAAATAATAGAATAGAACATCTAAACCAATGCAATGGAACAAATTAATATTAAATAATAATACAATGTTTTATTATTATTTATTACTATAAGATCGTTACGTTCCATTCGTTATTTTGGATAATTCGTAACTTCAAATGAATTTGTATTCATTCGCTAACAGCCAAATTTAAAAAGGAAATTTCAATACCTAATCTCCAAATTTCCAAAATATAGAATTTAGAAATTTCCAAAATTTGGGTATTCTGACTTGATCATTCCCCAACTTAGTTTGGGGTAAGCGGTAAACTCTGGGAACCTGCATTCTGACATTTGACCTCTGGGGGAGGTCCCTATTCCAATTCCTGAGTCCTAGCCTTATTCTTCAAGGTGAAACCATAAACCCTGGCCCTGGCCCTAACCCTTACCCCTAACCCTAACCCCTAACTGCTAACCCTAAGCCCCAACCCCAACCCTAACCCCTAACCCCCAACCTTAACACTAACCCTAAACGCTAGCCGTAACCCCTAACCCTAACTCCTAACCCCAACACCCTAACCCCCTAAACCTATAACCCTAACCATCTACCCCCTAAGCCTCTAACCCCTAACCTAACACCCTAACCCTAAACCTAACCCCTAACCCTAACTGCTAACCCTAAGCCCTAACCCCTAACCTTAACCCCAACCCTAACCCTAAATCCTAACTGCTAACCCTAAGCCCTAACCCCTAACCTTAACCCCAACCCTAACCCTAAATCCTAACTGCTAACCCTAAGCCCTAACCCTCAACCTTAGCACTAACCCTAGCCCTAACCCTAACTCCTAACCCCAACACCCTAACCCTAACCCCCATAACCCTTACCATCTACCCCTAAGCCTCTAACCCTTAACCTAACCCTAAACCTAACCCCTAACCGTAACTTCTAACCCTAAGCCCTAACCCTAAACCCCTAACCCCAACACTAACCCTAAATCCTAACCCTAACTGCTAACCTTAAGCCTTAACTCTAACCCCAACTCCTAACTAGACATTTGCAATTTGTTTTGTTTCAAATTAGTTTTATAACGAATTTCGACAAATTTGTTAATTCTGAAATATCCAAATTAACAAACACCTGTTTAACAAATTTTTCCGAAGATTTGTAAATTCGAATTTATGAAAATTTGTACATTCGAACATTCGTAAATGCTTAAATTTGTAAATTTGCGATTTAGTAAATGAGTAAATTCGGAAATCTGAAATAATAATGAACTAATAATAACTTAACCATTACTAACTATTAAATTACAGCTATTGGAATTTCCTTCAAATTTGGCTGTTTGTGAAAGTAATGAATACAAATTTTTCCGAAGTTACAAATTATTTTCCGAAATAACGAATGCTGTATCTAAACGAATAGAACATAATGAATAATTTTGGGACATTTCCACCAAAGGTGGGCCATTGTCCCCGATGTTGAACAGCCTCTCCAGCATTCTCCTGTCTCCCCTTCTTTAAATTTACTAGTTTTGTCAGGGGTGGAGTACCATCGCGTAATAAGTTTGAAATTCATCTCGGCAGTTCTTACGTCTATTGCTGAAGAATGGGTTAGATTCAATATTCTTTCTACCAAAGTTTTCCCCCTGGAGACCTCAAGATCCCTTTCCCATTTCAGGATATACCTAGGCGTCCCCAGCTCTTCCACCCTCATCAGGATTTTGTATAGTTATGAAATATTTCCTTTTGAGCTATCCACCAGGCTTAGTTGTTCCAAGGGTGTATAGTCCTTCTGCTCCCGGATGGGGCCTGGTAGGGTCCTGATGATTCCACCCTGTGCATTCCTTCTTAACTTTAATTTCGTGAAGTGTCATTATTTTACCTTGCTGTGTTATATCTTTTATCCGGATCCGATTTTTAATCCAGTTCCCCCCCTCCTCTTTTAATCCTGGTGCAAAAAATATATTATCTTTTAAATCAATACGTGGTGAGTTGTAAACTGACTAAAAGTTTCTGGAACAGTATTCTGGCACTAATTAAGGATATTACAAAAAAAGTTGTAAAAGAAGATCCTTGGGAAGTCCTATTCCATGGAGGAGGGGTGCCCTTAAAGGAGTATAAAAAATCATTGGTACCCCACCTACTTAATGCAGCAAAACGGTTAATCCCAAAAAAATGGAGGGAGAAGAACAGCCCACAAATATGGGAATGGATTGACTCGGTGGAGGAAACTTATAGGAGGGAGGAGATGAAACCGGGAGGGGATGGCGAGGACATACGTAAGAAGTGGGGTATTTGGAGAGATTTTAAAAAAACCTGGAGTTATACACAAAATCTCAGAGTACCATGAACAAAGAGAAGGAAACGGATTTAACTACGGGGGGTACACTTGGATGGGAGAGATTGTGGAACCACGAGATAGAGGGAGGGAGAAGAGGGGGGGAGCCGGAGGGGGGGGGGGAAATCCACAAGTTAAATTAAAATGGTATGGTGGAAGAGGGAAAGAAAAGAAGGAAGAAAAAAAAAAAAAAAAAGAACATAATGAATAATAATAATAACTTTTTATTATTAATTTGGTTTGTTTCATTTATTTGGATGCAGCATTTGTTATATTCAGGTAATTCGTAACTTCGGAAAAAATGGGTATTTGTTCCATTCACTAATTTGAAAGGAAATTACAAAACCAATCATTTAATAGATATTATTTAAGATTTAAAAATTTTCGGGTTTTCGGATTTTCGAATTTCCAAATGTATGAATTTACTAATGTCTGAATTTACAGATGTACGAATTGCGATCATAACGAATGACCCGAATACTGAAAAAGCAAAAAACAAATAAAACAAAAAAAATTTTCTGGCAGTGCACATGTCTACTCCTACCCCTAAACCCTAATCCTAGCCATAACCCTAATTCTGAACCCTAAACCTAAACCCTAACCCTAACCCCCTAACCATTAACTCCTAACCCCAAACCGAATCCTAACCCTAGCCACAGACCTAACCACTAGCCCCCAACCCTAACCCTAAACCCTAGCCATAACCTTAAGGCCGCGTACACATGCGGTTTCCTTGGCAGAATTCAGCAAGAAACGAGATGGGAGACGTATTCTGCCGAGGAAACCGGTCGTGTGTACACTTTTCGCCGAGGAACTCGTCGAGCCAAAAAGAGAGCATGTTCTCTATTTCCTCGATGGGCAATGGGAAAAATTTGGCTCGACAAGTTTTTTGACTGCTGAACAAGGAACTCGACGGGGAAAACGATGTGTTTCGCCCGTCGAGTTTCTCGGTCGTGTGTACGCCGCCTAACTCTAGCCATAACCCTAACCTTAACCCCCAACCATAACCCAAACCCTAATTTCTAACCCTCCAACCCTAACCCTTACCCCTAACCCTAACCCTTAACTGCTAACCCTAAGCCTTAACCCCAAGCCTAACCCTAAACCCAGCCCTAACCCCCTAAAACTAAGTATAATCTTAAACCCTAGCCATAGCCCTAACACTTAACCATGACCCTAATCCATAATCCTCTAACCCTAACCCCTTAACCCTAACCCTAATTCCTAACCCCAACCCCCTAACCCTAACCCTATCCTAACCCCCAACCCTAATCCTAACCCTAGCCACAGCCCTGACCACTAACCCCTAAACCCTATCCATAACCCTAGCCATAACCCTAACCTTAACCTCCAACCATAACCCTAACCCTAAACTCTAACCCCGGCCCTAACCCTTACCCCTAACACTAACCCTATCCTCTAACTGCTGACCCTAAGCCCTAACCCCAACCCCTAGCCCTAACCCCCTAACCCCAACTCTAACCCATAATCCTCTAACCCTAACCCCTTAACCCTAATTCCTAACCCCAACCCCCTAACCTAACCCTTAACCATAAACCTAACCCCTAACCCTAACTCTGAACCCCAACCCTAACACCAACCCTAACTGCTAACCTTAAGCCCTAACCCCCTAACCCCTAACCCTAGACCTAACCCTAGCCCTAGCCTTAACCCCCAACCATAAACATTAGTCATAACCCTAACACCCAACCCTAACTCCTAACCCTAACCCCTAATTGCTAACCCCTAACCCTAACTGCTATCCCTAAGCACTAACCCTAACCCCTAACCCCAACCTCAACTCCTAACCCTAACCCTAGCCCTAACCACTAACCCCAACCTCAACTCCTAACCCTAACCCTAGCCCTAGCCCTAACCCCAACCTCAACTCCTAACCCTAACCCTAGCCCTAGCCCTAACCCCAACCTCAACTCCTAGCCCTAACCCTAGACCTAACCACTAACCCCAACCTCAACTCCTAACCCTAACCCTAGCCCTAGCCCTAACCACTAACCCCAACCTCAACTCCTAACCCTAACTCTAGCCCTAACCACTAACCCCAACCTCAACTCCTAACCCTAACCCTAGCCCTAGCCCTAACCACTAACCCCGAACTCTAACCCTAAAACCCAGCTATAATCCTAACCCTCTAACCCTAACACCCTAAACCTAACCCCTAACCTTAACCCCTAACCCAAACCCCCAACCCCTAATCCGAATTTTCAATTTTAAAATTTTCGAAAATCACAAAATCGGAAAATTCGGAAATGAAGTAATTTGTCAAAATTCATTCAAAAACAAATTCAGAACTAAACAAATTGCACATGTCTAATCCTCAGTGCCACCTATCAGTGCAGCATATTAGTGTCCATCAGTGCCTCATTCTCAGTGCCACATATCAGTGCAGCCTTTCAGTGCCCATCAGTGCCTTATTGTCAGTGCCACCTATCAGTGCAGCCTTTCAGTGCCCATCAGTGCCTTATCCTCAGTGCCACCTATCAGTGTCCATCAGTGCCACCTATCAATGCCCACCAGTGCTGCCAATCAGTACCCACCAATGCCTCATCCTCCGTGCCACCTATCAGTGCAGCCTATCAGTGCCCATCAGTAAAGCCTCATCAGTGCACATCAATGAAGGAGAAACATTACCTGTTTGCAAAATTTTATCACAAACTTTAAAACTTCAAAAAATAAAAAAACCTCAGTGGTGAATAAATACCACTATAAGAAATCTCTATTTGTGGGGGAAAATGATAAAAATGTCATTTGTGTAGAGTGTTGTATGACGGCGCAATTGTCATTCAAAGTGTGACAGCGCTGAAATCTGAAATATGAAGGGTTAATCAGCAGACGGAGGGAGAATCACAAGGGTGACAACCTGGGAGTAATAATAGACTTTTCCTTGGAATCACTTTATGGATGCCACCGATATTCACTGTTCCTTGAGTTGAGTGAATTTTATATATCAATCTTTATTTATAACAGACGTGTATGATGATCATTTTGGGAGCGTCATTAACCACTTCAGTCCCAGAAGGATTTGCCACCTTCATGACCAGGCCATTTTTTGCGATACGGCACTGACAATTGCGCGGTCGTGCGACGTGGCACCCAAACAAAATTGACGTCCTTTTTTTCCCGCAAATAGAGCTTTCTTTTGGTGGTATTTGATGACCTCTGGATGTAAAAAAATTTGCGCGATAAACAAAAAAATGACCAACATTTAAAAAAAAAAAAAAAAACAAAGGCCCAGATTCACAGAGCGATTACGCCTGTCTAACTGGTGTTAGACAGGAGTAATTTAAAATGTTGCGCCGTATCACTAGTTTGAATCCTCAAACCATGATACGGCGGCGTTGGGCTTCGATCTGACATGCTTACGTCTTCGTACGCCTTCGGATCTACGCTGCGATCTTTTTGCGGCCGCTGGATGGAGTTCGCGTCGTTTTCAGCGTCGGGGTATGCAAATGAGCTTTTTACGGAGATCCACGAAGTTACGAGCGTCGTTTCGCAATCGCGTACGTCATTTTTTCGCTACAGCTTTTAGCTGGTCTAACGGTACGCGGCCCATGTTAAGTATGGCCGTCGTTCCCGCGTCGATTTTCAATTTTTTTTTATTTTTTTGCGTAAGTCGTCCGGGAATAGGAATGTCCGTAAACGACTCTACTCCAAAAAAAATGACGTAACGACGTGATTTCGCGCAATGCACGGCGGGAAATTTCTGAACGGAGCATGCGCAGTTCGATCGCCGCGGGGACACGCTTAATTTAAATGCCTCACGCCCCTTATTCACGTAGTTTGATTCCGCCGGGAGAAATACACTACGCCGCCGTACCTTACGGGCCAAAATCTCTCTGAATTCCTCCTAGAGCCAGGTAAAGTATCTCTGATACTCTGCGGGAATCTAATTCTACCTGAATCTGGCCCATTGTTTTACTTTTTGCTACAATACAAAAACCCCCAAATAATAATAATAATATTTTCATCAGTTTAGACCAAAATATATTCTTATTGGGCCAGATTCAGGTAGACTTACAACAGCGTATCTACAGATACGCCGTCATAAGTCCGACTGAGCGCCGTCGTATCCCGGCACCTGATTCAAAGAATCAGATACGCCGGGATTGAGCTAAGATACGGGCGGCGTAAGTGTCTTACGCCATCGTATCTTAGTTGCATGTTTACGCTGGCCGCTAGGTGGCGTTTCCATCGATTTACGCGTGGAATATGCAAATGAGCTAGATACGCCGATTCACGAACGTACTTGCGGCCGGTCGTATTTTTTTTACGTCGTTTGCGTGAGCGTAAGTCCGGCGTAAAGTTACCCCCGCTGTATGAGACGTACGTAATGTTAAGTATGGACCTCCGTCGATGTTGTTTGCATAAAATGTTCGCGTAAGTTACGTTAACGTCGAAACCAAGGGGTATTTGCGGTGTAATTTGGAGCATGCGCACTGGGATACGTCCACGGCTGACGCATGCGCAGTTCGTTCGGTGCATTATTTACGTGGGGTCAGGGATAATTTAAATACAACACGCCCCCTACCTGCCCTATTTGAATTACGCACGGATACGCTGGCCTATTTAGGCTACGCCGCCGCAACTTACGGAGCAAGTGCTTTGTGAATACAGCACTTGCCTGTATAAGTTGCGGAGGCGTAGCGTAAATAGGATACGCTACCCCCGCACAAAGATACGCTCTCCATCCTGAATCTAGCCCACTGCAATTTTTAGTGGGACTGCGACATTGCGGCGGACAAATATGACACTTTTTGGGAATCAGTGACATTGTTACGTTGTGCATTTTTATAGCACTGATCAATGTAATAATGTCACTGGTCCCCAAAAAGTGTAATTTGGGGGTCAGACTTGTCCGCCGCAATGTCGCAGTCCTGTTAAAAAATCACAGATTGCCACCATTACCAGTAAAAACAATAAAATAAAATAAAAGTCCCTAAATCTATCCCACAGTTTGTAAAAGCGATAACATTTGCACAAACCTAACAATATACGCCTATTGCGTTTTTTTTTGTTGTTGTTTTTACCAAAAATATGTAGAAGACTAGAGATCGGCCTAAACCGAGAAAAAAAAAATATGGATATGTATTATAGCAGAACGTAAAAAAAAAAAATTCAAAATTGTTGGTCTTTTTTTGTCTATAGCGCAAAAAATTAAAACCGCAGAGGTGATCAAATACCACCAAAAGAAATCTCTATTTGTGGGGAAAAAAGGACGCCGATTGTGTTTGGGTACAACGTTGCATGATTGTGCAATTGTCAGTTAAAGCAACGCAGTGCCGAATCACAAAAAATGGCCCCGGTCATTAAGGGGGCTGAAGTGGTTAAAGTGCAAATTACTTTCCTAAAAGGCTTTAAAAGAAAGTTAATACATTTTGTATTTTATGTTCGGTACAAATACACTGTATATACATGTGTGTGTTTCACTTAGAGAAAGAAGCATTTTATTAAATGTTTACATTTACAGTCGGTTCACACTGGGGCGACTTGGGGTCCGACTTGAAGTCGCCTCAAGTCGTCCCAAGTCGCACTGTCATGAAAAGCAATGTAAGTGAATGGGAGCGGTGTTAATACACACTATTGATGTCGCTCCGACTTCAGAAGAGGTTCCTGTACTACTTCAATCCGACTTCTAGGCGATTTGTACCCATTGATTTCAATGGAAGTCGCTTCCAAGTCTGATCACTGTCTTAATTGAAGCAACTTTCCAGGAAGATAACATACATTTCTCAGGCAAACCCCTCCCTCCCCCTCCCTCTCCCAGAGCTGATTGTTGTTTGATTGGCCACTGGAAAGTCTCCTGTCCTGGAGGCGACTTCAAGTTGTGTTGTAAACCCCCTTAGATCGCCCTGTGGTTCATGCTCAAGTCGTGTTGTAAACCCCCTTAGATCGCCCTGTGGCGACGGACCGTTTCAGCAGACATCTCCGATCGTGTGTACGGGCTAGTGGACATGTTTTCCCAGCGGACAAATTTCAAAGCATGCTTTGAAATTTGTCCACCGGAGACATGTCCACTAACCAGCGGACAGAAATCTCCGCGCATGCGTCGAATGGATTCGACGCATGCGTGGAAGTATTTTACTTCCTGGAGTGGTGACGTGGCGCCGTCAACGTCACCGCCACGTCACCGCATCCTCAGCCCGAGGGGATTTTCGTCCGATGGTGTGTACACGCCATCGGACCAAAATCCGATGAGACATGTCGGCTGCAAACGGTCCGCGGAAATGTTTGAGCGGACATGTCTCATCGTGTGTACGCGGGCTAACATTTGATGCTTTAACAATATTACATTTGTAACACTTTATAAATAAAAAAATGTTCATTTGTTTAGATAACATGTTTCACGAGACTATTCCTTTAAAAAAAAAAAAACATATTATTGTATTATTTTTATATAAAAACCTTCAAACATTTATCTAATACATTTGGAAAAAAAAGTTGTACAAACTTTAAAAAAATGGAGTAAGTTGCAAGTTATTATCACTTAAAACTAAGTAGCTAAGTAATAGGGCAGCACAGTGATGTAGTGGTTAGAACTTTCACCTAACAGCAAAAAGCTCACTGGTTCAAATCCTGACCACCTGCCTGGAGTTTTCATGTCCCTGCTAGTGTTGCTCACGAATATTCGCATTGCGAATATTCGCTACGAATATTGCATATTCGAGTATTCGCCAATAACTCGAATATCGCGGCGAATATTCGCTACGGTGAATATTCGTATTTTTTCAAATGTATTTTTAAAACAGATCCTAGTGATCTCCATCGACATCTAAAAGCATTGCTGGTATGATTAGAGAGAGACCCTGGGCCGAGTAGCTGAAGTCGCATTGCGACTTTTCGGCAACATAAAAGAATCGCATCAGCTACTCGGCCCTTCTTTTGCATCAGAGCCAATCAGAATAACTTGAATATTCGGCAAACGGAATATTGCGCGATTATCTTCTCCGCCCTTCTTTTGCCCCCTTATTCTCCTTTCTTTTAAGTAGAGTTAGTGTAGAGTTAGGGCCAGATTCAGGTAGATTGGCGCATCTTTGCTCTGGAGTAACGCTTCTCATTTACGTTACGCTGCAGAAATTTTAGGAGCAAGTGCTGTTATTCATGAAGCACTTGCTCCTAAAGTTGCGGCAGCGCATCGCAAATGAGCCAGCGGAATTCAAATTGGGCGGGTACGGGGCGTGTAGTATTCAAACTATGCACGATCCCGCGGCGAACGTACTGCGCATGCGTCGAGTGTCAATGCATCCCAGTGCGCATGCTCCAAGTTCTGTCAGTGAACGTCAATGACGTCACGTCCCCATTCATGAATGTTTTACGCAAACGACGCGATTTGTTTTTTTTTCCGACGCGATGACGACGCCTATACCTAACATAGGATATTCCACTAGGGGGCTGCTTTATCTTTACGCCGCGTATCGCTTCCGGAAACGTCATAAAGTCACTGCGTCGCGCCCGAAAACGATCGTGAATTTCCGACTCCCGCTGATTGACATATTTTTTCAGCGTTAATCAGCGGGAACGCCCCCGGCGCCATTTTTAAGTTGAAGTAACGATGCGATGGCGAAATTCAATTACGCCGATCGCATCGGAACTCCAACCCGGCGTTTCTTGTTTTCTGGTTATAGAAAACAGAAACGCCGGCTTAAAGTGACAGTTAGGCTGGAGTATCACTGGATCCGCCAGCCTAACTCTTCATGAATCTGGCCCATCATGTTTAGTGCATATTAGTTTAGTAATACAGGAAATGATCTCCGTTTATGAGAATTTCGCAATCATTTTCGCATTAGCAAAATTTCGCAAAAATGTTTTTGGATAAAATATCACGAATATTCGATATTAGCGAATATTCGCGAATATTCTTCTATATATTCGTGCAATATCGCGAAATCGAATATGGCGTATTCCGCTCAACACTAGTCCCTGCGCAGGTTTCCTCCTACACCCCAAAGACATGCTGGTGGGGTAATTGGCTCCTGTCTATATTGGCCCTAGTACGTGTGTGTATGCCTGTGATTTGGGGATCTCAGGTTGAAATCGCTTTGAAGGCAGGGACTCATCTGATTGTACAATGTATATGGAAAATGATGGTGCAATGTAAGTACATGAAATAAATAAGATAATGTATGTGTTCCTACCTTGAGCTTTTCTAGAAACTTGTACCTAGGGTCTATAAACTGCCTTTACATAAAACTAAAGTTCCAGACAAGGTAAGGTTTGTATTCCTGACATAAAACACTATGGTCTATAAACTGAAACTTATTGAGTTTGCTTTACTTAACCACTTAAGGACCGCCTACTGCACATTTACGTCGGCAGAATGGCACGGCTGGGCACATCAACGTATATATACATTGATTTTAGTACCCAGCCGTGGGTCGCGGGCGCGTGCCCGCGGGCGCGCGCCCGCGACCCCGTCCGAAGCTTCGGGACCGGGACCGCGGGATTCGCGGACCCGATCGCCGCTGGAGTGCGGCGATCCGTCCCTGGAGCGGAAGAACGGGGAGAGCCGTGTGTACACGCGGCTTCCCCGTGCTTCTCTGTGGCCGTAGCATCGATCGCGTCATCCCTGTAATAGGGGGACGCGATCAATGATGTCACACCTACAGCCACACCCCCCTACAGTTGTAAACAAACACATTAGGTCACACATCCCGTACAGCGCCCCCTTGTGGTTAACTCCCAAACTGCAGCTGTCATTTCCACAGTAAACAATGCAATTTAAATGCATTTTTTGCTGTGAAAATGACAATTGTCCCAAAAATGTGTCAAAATTGTCCGAAGTGTCCGCCATTTTGTCGCAGTCACGAAAAAAATCGCTGATCGCCGCTATTAGTAGTAAAAAAAAAAAAATTAATAAAAATGCAATAAAACTATCCCTTATTTTGTAAACGCAATAAATTTTGCGAAAACCGACCGATAAACGCTTATTGCGATTTTTTTTACCAAAAATACGTAGAAGAATACGTATCGGCCTAAACTGAGAAAAAAAATGTTTTTTTATATATTTTTGGGGGATATTTATTATAGCAAAAAGTAAAAAATATTGCATTTTTTTTTAAATTGTTGCTCTATTTTTGTTTATAGCGCAAAAAATAAAAACCGCAAAGGTGATCAAATACCACCAAAAGAAAGCTCTATTTGTGGGAAAAAAAGGACGCCAATTTTGTTTGGGAGCCACGTCGCAGGACCGCGCAATTGTCAGTTAAAACGAAGCAGTGCCGAATCGCAAAAAGGGGCAAGGTCCTTTACCTGCATTTTGGTCCGGGTCTTAAGTGGTTAAAACAACAAAGTTGAAAACATGAAAAGTCTAATGAGTCTGACAAAAATAAGATGAGTTGACAATACTTAAAAAGCTGATGAAAATATTTGCCTCAATATGTTTAGAGTAGACGCAGGAGTGTGACTGGAGATACAAAGTACACATTTTATTCTATAATATGACCTCTTTATAATGACACATTACATTCCTGATACAAAGCATGGACAACTTATCTACAGATCACATAAAGGAGGTTTTTTGTTTGTTTTTCAAATTGTTTTTATTGAAAAGGTTTTATAAGAAAACATTATATAGCCAAGGTAACCAGGCAGGCACAGTAAAAATATAAGTTCTGTACAAACGGATAACCAATACATATAAAACATATCCGTACACAAAAAAGGAATAAAAAAACAGCATGTAGGTTAACCTGAGAGCTTCAACCACAAAGGCCTACTGCCATTCTCACCCTGGGACCTCGGCAGAGGAATGAGTAAACACAGAGGAGAGTGGGAGTAGGAGGAACACAGAGGAGAAAAATAAAGAAGAAAATTACAAAGGGAAAGAGGAGGGGGAGGAGACGAAGGTCCATGGTCTGACCTATTGAAAACATGGGAAATGGAAGACATTACACACTATATATAGCAATCATAAAGGAGGATTTTTTTAATTTTTGCATTTCTTAAATTCAGTATTATGATATTACTATACAGAACAACAACAAAAATATTTATAGTAAAGTATTATCTAAAAATAATTTTGTCATTTCTTTATTATGATCATGTTCTTACATACCTCGGCCTGGACAGAGAAGAGCCCACAAGAGGAGGACATGGAGGGGCCACATGAGGACACGGAGGGGCCACAGGAGCATGACACGGAGGGGCCACAGGAGCAGGACACGGAGGGGCCACAGGAGCAGGACACGGAGGGGCCACAGGAGAAGGACACGGAGGGGACACAGGAGGAGGATACGGAGGGGACACATCGCTGCAGTCAGGTGTGAGGTCGGTGTGGGAAGAATGAAATTTATAAAGAACTCAAAGAGGAAGAAGATTTCACCACAAGACGTGAATTTCCTCAGAATTTTATAGAGAAAATCTGGTGTGTCAATCCAACCACAATCCATATCTCTCCGTCTGGTGGATGGTGAAGAGTGAAACCAGCAGGAAGTGATTTCTATCTCGGGGACTTTCTGGGTGTGATCTGTGTGCCGATTTCCCGGCTCCTCACACCTCTGAAATCTTATATGTTTTTCCTCTTGTGATGGAAGGTCCTCTTCCTCCCATTCTTCTCCAGTGGAGACTTCAGTTCAATATAAATGTATAATAATGCACTTAGGGAAAAGAATCCCCCTAGAGAGTTCAACATTAAGGGTACACTCCCCTCTTTTCCCTAAGTGCAGAAGAAAAAACAGAAGAAAAAAGATTTGGGGGGCTTATTTCAGATAATGGCAAACAGTGTGACAAGGAAAAGCAAATAGAATTCTAGGATGCATCACTAGAGGGGTCACCAGCAGGAGGAAGGAGGTCCTGATCCCTCTATATAGATCTTTATATCACTAGAGGGGTCACCAGTAGAGATGTAGAGAACAGTTCGCCCGCAAACTATTCGCGGCGATTTCGGCATGTTCGCGTTCGCCGCCGCCGCCGCGGGCGAACATATGCGATGTTCGATTCGCCCCCTATTAATTAACATTGAGCAAACTTTGACCCTCTACCTCACAGTCAGCAGACACATTTCAGCCAATCAGCAGCATACCCTCCCTAGTAGACCCTCCCACCTGTAGGGCAGCATCCATTTTACATTCATTCTGCTGCTGGATTCTTAGTGAGAGGAGGGATAGTTTCTCTGCTGCTGATTGCATAGGGACAGTGTTAGCTAGGGCTCCTGAAATCCATTCCTGGAAGATTTATCTGATCTCTGCTGTTATAACAGCACTCCCAAGTCTCAAACAGCCCTTGTTAGGGATAATGAATCAGCAATCATTTTTTTTTTTTAAATCAGTGCTGCGAGACTGTAATATCTTTTAGTCAGATAGATAGAGCAGCCAGCTTAGTTAGTTAATCTTACAGTGTGTAGAGAATATATATACATCTTAGCAGTTGTACATATATTTATACACTGTATAGTTTAGTTAGATTAGAGGTGTGGGTTGCTGTGCTATGTAAAGGGATACAGTGTTGCAAGCTGCTGTGTAATATACAGGGATCCAGTGGTGCAGGGTGATGTGTAATATAAAGGGATCCAGTGGTGCAGGGTGCTGTGTAATATACAGGGATCCAGTGGTGCAGGGTGCTGTGTAATATACAGGGATCCAGTGGTGCAGGGTGCTGTGTAATATACAGGGATCCAGTGGTGCAGGGTGCTGTGTAATATACAGGGATCCAGTGGTGCAGGGTGCTATTTAAAGGGGCCCAGAGCTGTGGGGTGCTGTGCTAGTTAAAGGGGTACAGTGTTGCAAGCTGCTCTGTCTTCAGGTATTCCAGTTCTGAAAGAATCATCTGATCTCTGCTCCTTGTTAGGAGCAGAGATCAGAATCAGCAATCATTTTTTTTAACTGCAATATAGAATAGCAGTTAGTTTTCTGCAGGTATTTTTTTGTCAGGCCTATAGCTTCTTCTCTGCCAGCCTCTGCCAGTGTCACCAGTGCCACTCAGATCTGGTGTCAATTGTCAAAGTACCTTGCACGCATAGTACAACTAAACTAATATAAAAAAAATGACAGGCAGAGGCAGGCCACTCCGCAGGGGCCGTCGTGGTCGTGGTGCAGGGATTCCCTTTGGCCCTAGAATATTACCTAGTGTTCAGAGGCCACGTACCCTGAACTCGAAATGTTCTGAGGACATAGTTGACTGGCTAATGGGTAACACAGGACACCCAATCTACTACAGCTTACGCTCTGGGAACCTTGACACACCATCCTCTTCCAGCTCAGCTTCGGGCACCTCTCAAGTTACCACTCGCCCGCCTGCCGCCACCATCAACACTAGCATCACAGCTGCTTTACTTGATCTGTCAGAGGAGTTATTTACACATGATTTGGAAGAAATGAGTGATGCGCAACAATTATTGCCAAGGGATGTAGATAAATGGGATATGTCTCAGTCAGGCAGCATTACAAACATGGACGTATGGTGTGATGATTATGTTGTACCCGCTACTGCTTCCTTTGCTGAGTTGTCAGATACAAGTGAATCAGTTGATGATGATGGACTGTTTGCGGTTGTTGGCGCTGCGTTAAACGGGGAGTTTGGTCTGTCAAAGTTTGGTCTGTCACTGTGAACCCTAACCTTGTCTGTAACCCTAACCCTATCTGTAACCCTAACCCTATCTGTAACCCTAACTCTAACCCTAACCCTATCTGCAACCCTAACTATAACCCTAACCCTAACTCTAACCCTAACAGTGCCTGATAGATACAACATCAAATGTGATGTTTTAAAGCACGTTATTCCAAACAATTTAGGGATGTTAGGTGATTTATGCCCTTTATGGATTAAAAACGGACTCTGCGACAACTACGTAATTTTCCATGGGAGTTTTGCCATGGATCCCCCTCCGGCATGCCTCAGTCCAGGTGTTAGTCCCCTTGAAACAACTTTTCCATCACTATTGTGGCCAGAAAGAGTCCCTGTGTGTTTTAAAATTCGCCTGCCCATTGAAGTCTATGGCGGTTCACGCGGTTCGCCGGTTCGCGAACATTTCCGGAAGTTCGCGTTCGCAGTTCGCGAACGGGAAAATTTAGGTTTGCGACATCACTAGTCACCAGCAGGAGGAAGGAGGTCCTGATCCCTCTATATAGATCTTTATATCACTAGATGGGTCACCAGCAGGAGGAAGGAGGTCCTGATCCTTCTATATAGATCTTTATATCACTAGATGGGTCACCAGCAGGAGGAAGGAGGTCCTGATTCCTCTATATAGATCTTTATATCACTAGAGGGGTCACCAGCAGGAGGAAGGAGGTCCTGATCCCTCTATATAGATCTTTATATCACTAGATGGGTCACCAGCAGGAGGAAGGAGGTCCCGATTCCTCTATATAGACCTTTATATCACTAGAGAATCACCAGCAGGAGGAAGGAGGTCCTGATCCCTCTATATAGATCTTTATATCACTAGAGAATCACCAGCAGGAGGAAGGAGGTCCTGATTCCTCTATATAGATCTTTATATCACTAGAGAATCACCAGCAGGAGGAAGGAGGTCCTGATCCCTCTATATAGATCTTTATATCACTAGATGGGTCACCAGCAGGAGGAAGGAGGTCCTGATTCTTCTATATAGACCTTTATATCACTAGAGAATCACCAGCAGGAGGAAGGAGGTCCTGATTCCTCTATATAGATCTTTATATCACTAGATGGGTCACCAGCAGGAGGAAGGAGGTCCTGATTCCTCTATATAGATCGTTATATCACTAGAGGGGTCACCAGCAGGAGGAAGGAGGTCCTGATTCCTCTATATAGATCTTTATATCACTAGATGGGTCACCAGCAGGAGGAAGGAGGTCCTGATTCTTCTATATAGACCTTTATATCACTAGAGAATCACCAGCAGGAGGAAGGAGGTCCTGATTCCTCTATATAGATCTTTATATCACTAGATGGGTCACCAGCAGGAGGAAGGAGGTCCTGATTCCTCTATATAGATCTTTATATCACTAGAGGGGTCACCAGCAGGAGGAAGGAGGTCCTGATTCCTCTATATAGATCGTTATATCACTAGAGGGGTCACCAGCAGGAGGAAGGAGGTCCTGATTCCTCTATATAGATCTTTATATCACTAGATGGGTCACCAGCAGGAGGAAGGAGGTCCTGATCCTTCTATATAGATCTTTATATCACTAGATGGGTCACCAGCAGGAGGAAGGAGGTCCTGATTCCTCTATATAGATCTTTATATCACTAGAGGGGTCACCAGCAGGAGGAAGGAGGTCCTGATCCCTCTATATAGATCTTTATATCACTAGATGGGTCACCAGCAGGAGGAAGGAGGTCCCGATTCCTCTATATAGACCTTTATATCACTAGAGAATCACCAGCAGGAGGAAGGAGGTCCTGATCCCTCTATATAGATCTTTATATCACTAGAGAATCACCAGCAGGAGGAAGGAGGTCCTGATTCCTCTATATAGATCTGTATATCACTAGAGAATCACCAGCAGGAGGAAGGAGGTCCTGATCCCTCTATATAGATCTTTATATCACTAGATGGGTCACCAGCAGGAGGAAGGAGGTCCTGATTCTTCTATATAGACCTTTATATCACTAGAGAATCACCAGCAGGAGGAAGGAGGTCCTGATTCCTCTATATAGATCTTTATATCACTAGATGGGTCACCAGCAGGAGGAAGGAGGTCCTGATTCCTCTATATAGATCGTTATATCACTAGAGGGGTCACCAGCAGGAGGAAGGAGGTCCTGATTCCTCTATATAGATCTTTATATCACTAGATGGGTCACCAGCAGGAGGAAGGAGGTCCTGATTCTTCTATATAGACCTTTATATCACTAGAGAATCACCAGCAGGAGGAAGGAGGTCCTGATTCCTCTATATAGATCTTTATATCACTAGATGGGTCACCAGCAGGAGGAAGGAGGTCCTGATTCCTCTATATAGATCTTTATATCACTAGAGGGGTCACCAGCAGGAGGAAGGAGGTCCTGATTCCTCTATATAGATCGTTATATCACTAGAGGGGTCACCAGCAGGAGGAAGGAGGTCCTGATTCCTCTATATAGATCTTTATATCACTAGATGGGTCACCAGCAGGAGGAAGGAGGTCCTGATTCCTCTATATAGATCTTTATATCACTAGAGGGGTCACCGGCAGGAGGAAGGAGGTCCTGATCCCTCTATATAGACCTTTATAATACTAGAGGGGTCTTCATCAGGAGGAAGGAGGTCCTGATTCCTCTATATAGATCTTTATATCACTAGAGGGGTCACCAGCAGGAGGAAGGAGGTCCTGATTCCTCTATATAGATCTTTATATCACTAGTAGGGATGAGCTTCGAGTTCGAGTAGAACTCATGTTCGACTCGAACATTGCCTGTTTGCCAAACAGCGAACTATTTGGGGTGTTCGCAGCAAGTTTGTGTGAACTTTAGAACCCTGTTAAAGTCTATGGGACTCGAACGTTTGAAATCTAAAGTGTTAATTTTAAAGGCTAATATGCAAGTTATTATAATAAGTGTTTGGGGACCCAGGTCCTGCCCCAGGGGACATGTATCAATGCAAAAAAGAGTTTTATAAACTGCAGTTTTTTTGGCAGCAGTGATTTTAATAATTCCTTTAAGTGAAACAATAAAAGTGAAATATTCCTTTGAATTTTGTACCTAGGGGGGTGTATAATATGCCTGTAAAGTAGCGCTTGTTTCCCGTGCTTAGAACTGTCCCTGCACAAAGTATCATTTCTGAAGGAAAAAAATAATGTAAAATCACTCGCGGCTATAATGAATTGTTGGCTCCCGGCAATACAGAGAAAAGTCATTCATAAAAAAAAAATGTGTGGGGGTCCACGGCATTTTTTTAATAAAAATTTGGGGTGGAGTTCCCCTTAAAATCCATACCAGACCTGAAGGGTCTGGAATGGATATTTGGGGGGAACCCCACATCATTTTTTTTTATTTGATGCAGGGTTCCCCTTAATATCCATACCAGACTTGAAGAGCCTGGTAATTGAATTTGGGGGGACCCCCACACATTCTTATTTTATGAATGACTTTTCCCTGTATTGCTGGTATCCGACAATTCATTATAGTCGCAAGTGATTTTAAATGACTTTTTTCCTTCAGAAATTACACTTTGTGCAGGGACAGTTCTAAGCACGGGAAACAAGCGCTACTTTACAGGCATACTATACATGTCCCCTGGGGCAGGACCCGAGTCCCCAAACACTCCCCTGGGGCAGGACCCGGGTCCCCAAACACTTTTGTGGACAATACCTTGCATATTAGCCTTTAAAATTAGTACTTTAGATTTCAAACATTCGAGTCCCATAGACTTTAACAGGGTTCTAAAGTTCACATGAACTTTTGGTCTGTTCGCAGGTTCTGGTGCGAACTGAACCCAGGGGTGTTCGGCTCATCCCTAATCACTAGAGGGGTCACCAGCAGGAGGAAGGAGGTCCTGATTCCTCTATATAGATCTTTATATCACTAGAGGGGTCACCAGCAGGAGGAAGGAGGTCCTGATCCCTCTATATAGATCTTTATATCACTAGAGGGGTCACCAGCAGGAGGAAGGAGGTCCTGATCCCTCTATATAGATCTTTATATCACTAGAGGGGTCTTCATCAGGAGGAAGGGGGTCCTGATTCCTCTATATAGATCTTTATATCACTAGAGGGGTCTTCATCAGGAGGAAGGAGGTCCTGATTCCTCTATATAGATCTTTATATCACTAGAGGGGTCTTCATCAGGAGGAAGGGGGTCCTGATTCCTCTATATAGATCTTTATATCACTAGAGGGGTCTTCATCAGGAGGAAGGAGGTCCTGATTCCTCTATATAGATCTTTATATCACTAGAGGGGTCTTCATCAGGAGGAAGGAGGTCCTGATTCCTCTATATAGATCTTTATATCACTAGAGGGGTCACCAGCAGGAGGAAGGAGGTCCTGATTCCTCTATATAGATCTTTATATCACTAGAGAGGTCACCAGCAGGAGGAAGGAGGTCCTGATTCCTCTATATAGATCTTTATATCACTAGAGGGGTCACCAGCAGGAGGAAGGAGGTCCTGATTCCTCTATATAGATCTTTATATCACTAGAGAGGTCACCAGCAGGAGGAAGGAGGTCCTGATTCCTCTATATAGATCTTTATATCACTAGAGGGGTCACCAGCAGGAGGAAGGAGGTCCTGATCCCTCTATATAGATCTTTATATCACTAGATGGATCACCAGCAGGAGGAAGGAGGT
This sequence comes from Rana kukunoris, assembly GCA_029574335.1. Taxonomy (NCBI): domain Eukaryota; kingdom Metazoa; phylum Chordata; class Amphibia; order Anura; family Ranidae; genus Rana; species Rana kukunoris. The sequence goes on along the minus strand of JAJQKJ010000739.1, from coordinate 68,485 downwards.
CCTGATTCCTCTATATAGATCTTTATATCACTAGATGGGTCACCAGCAGGAGGAAGGAGGTCCTGATTCCTCTATATAGATCTTTATATCACTAGAGGGGTCTTCATCAGGAGGAAGGAGGTCCTGATTCCTCTATATAGATCTTTATATCACTAGAGGGGTCACCAGCAGGAGGAAGGAGGTCCTGATTCCTCTATATAAATCTTTATATCACTAGAGGGGTCACCAGCAGGAGGAAGGAGGTCCTGATTCCTCTATATAGATATTTATATCACTAGGGGGGTCTTCATCAGGATGAAGGAGGTCCTGATTACTCTATATATATATCACTAGAGGGGTCACCAGCAGGAATATATGTATTGATATATATATAGGGCCAGATTCACGTATTCCAGAGCATCTTTGCTCTGGAGTAACGCTTCTGATTTGCGTTGCGCTGCCGAAATTTTAGGAGCAAGTGCTGTCATTCACGAAGCACTTGCTCCTAAAGTTGCGGCAGCGCATCACAAATGAGCCGGCGGAATTCAAATGTCGCGGGTACGGGGCGTGTAGTATGCTAACTACGCGCGATCCCGCCGCCAACGTACTGCGCATGCGTCGAGTGTCAAAACATCCCCGTGCGCATGCTCCAAAATCTGTGAATGAACGTCAATGACGTCACATTCCCATTCATGACCGTTTTACGCAAGCGACGTTTTTTTTTTTTTTTTCCGACGCGATGACGACGCCTATACCTAACATAGGATACTCCAACCCCATGTAGGTATATCTATGCGCCGCGTATCCCGTCCGGAAACGTCGTACCGTCATTGCGTCGCGCCGGATTTCGATCGTGAATTGCCGATTTCCGCTCATTAACATATTTTTTGAGCGTAAATCGGCGGGAACGCCCCCGGCGCCATTTTTAAGTTGAAGTAACGATGCGATGGCGAAACTCAGTTACGCTGCTCGCATCGGAACTTCAACCCGGCGTTTCTTGTTTTCTGGTTACAGAAAACAGAAACTCCGGCTCAAAGCCACAGTTAGGCTGGCGGATCACTCGATCCGCCAGCGTAACCTTTCCTGAATCTGGCCCATAGTGGTTACACCTACCATCCACGGTAATGGATATGGTTCAATATTGAACTCGGTAGAAGATACTGATTAGGATAAGTGCGATACGTATTTCTTGTGTCAGGCGGTCCTGGTGGTAAAGGCATACAAACAAAAAATGCAACGCACAATAGGTTAACTAAAAGATCACTTTATAGTCTAAATTAAAGTAAACATGGATGAGCAAAGTGGTTGACAGCTGCACTGGGTTACCACAACTAATTTCACATGTAACAGTGTGCTACTTTATCATGTTGCAGCGCTATTAGGGGGCTTTTTTGTATATCTGGTGGTAAAGGCAGCTAGGAATTAGACATGTGCAGACTGGAATATTTGTTTCGTTTTTTTTCGTTTTCGTTCAGAAAATAAATTTATTTAGTTACTCCCGAAAATCGTTTTGATTTATTTCGTTTTCGTCGGGAACGTTTTCGTCCGAAAACGACGAATTTCGATGACTTTGTGAAATTGAAAGACGGAAATTCGACAAAGCATCGAAAATCGTCGGATCTGAACGAAAACGAAAATAAAGCAATTTTTATGTCGGATCTTTCGGTTTTCGTTTCTTGCGCTTTCGTTTTCGTTCGTTAAAACGATAAGGAAAATACCCGATTTTCGGACGAAAATGCATTCTGACGAAAACGAATGCACATGTCTACTAGGAATATATCTAATGAAAAGATGAATCCAGAGGAGTAAAAAGTTAATAGATCCACTAGAAAGGGCACATAGGAATAGCAAAAAATGGTCAGTGAATGATATAAAAAATAAATATATATATAGGTATATAAGTACCAGAAATCATGATACATACCCAGATGGTGCGCTGGTCAAAGTGTTTGATTGGAAAAATGTTAGAAGCAGCAAAGGCAGGCGTATTCACATAAGAGGGGTATTTATCCCATGAGTTTCAGAAATTAAATTCTGAAATGTATAAAGACCAATGAGCACTATAAGGGCTGAATAGTGGATAGTATCTGTATAAGACAAGAAAGAGAGACCAAAAATAAACAATAAGCCCAATGGAAAAAATTAAATCACCCCTAAAGTATAGCAATAGGGGTTGAATAAAGCAAAAATAGAATAGAAATAGGTACCCACCAGCAGAACCGCGAAGCCGATAACACCAATCGTGTGGGAGAGCACCTCTGACTTGCTCGGGAACACATCCCCGTATAAATGTGCGTCTCCTAGTCACGTGTGCAGTCGGGACTTCCGCATCACGTGACCCGGTCGGGATCCCGGTGAGCCAATCAGGACGCCCCAAACTCGGTGAACGTCAAACGAAGCATACGCCGTATGCGGGCGCATGATTGGCGTCACCATGGAGGGAAGAAAGGAAGGAGGGTGTCTACCAATGAAAAATGGTGGGGCGTGTCCCCATCCGCAGCATAAGTCAAGGTGGAATAGATGACTGGCTGAGAAAAAGGAACAGAAACCTCCCTCCTATTAACCCCTAATGCCACAAAGGTCAGTCAGAACTTGCCGCATCCTCCATAAGACCTCTGCATCCATAGCTGCGGGGGCAGGTTGGCAAAGCACACTGTTACTCTGCCACATTGCCGATTCTTCAGCCAGGATTTCAGCGTTGTCCACTGGTATTTTCTGATAGACCCAGGCAAAGGGAGCCCAGCCCTGGCGCTGAGCAGAGTCTAGCAGCCGTCTGTAGGCGATCTCCAGCTCCCATTCCTGAATGGCCAGAAATTCCAAATCTTCCTGTAGCCAGTGCACTTCCGAGACATTCAGTCTCCGCTCTCTGTGCTCCATTATGTCCTCCAAACGCCACTCCCGATCGCTCCCAAAGTCTGGGTCCTCGGACATCCTCCAATACAACATTCCCAGGCCATCAAAGTCAAAGCATTCCGCGGGGCTGTCATCCGCTGACCACAGGCACTCTTGGGCTACATACCACCGAAGGGCTCTGGAGCTTTCGTCCAACCACATCTCTGCCTGGATCAGCCTGCTTAATTCTGCTATGCACTCCTGCTTTGGTTGTTCCCCCAATAACAGCATTCGTACTTCATACTGTGACCAGTACATTACATTGATGGAGGGGAGAACTTTTCCCTGGTGTCGCTGCTCGAGAGCTAGCGCTTCCTTCCAGAGTTTGCAGTGGATCGAATCAGACCATCCTAGCAGGACCTGCTCTGATACTGGTCCTCTGTGCTGTATCTGCTTCTCTCGCAACCTCCTTCCGAAGTTCCTCTTCCAAGGCGGCTGGTATCTGTACCTCTCCTCTCCTGCTATCCGAACCTTGGATCCAGGTGGAGGTTGGATGTCCCCGACTGCAGAAAGCATCCCGCTGCTGTGCCACCACTGTCACGAAAGGTCCCCGCATTCAGCCCGAATGCTTCCGTCATATACTGCTTCCGTAGATATCAGATATTCCAGTTGCCTTGAAACACACAACGAGACTTGTCTGTGTGCTAAATATGGAGTGTTTAATAGGACCAAAGACACAATCTTATATACAGCAAAAAGGAGGCAACCAGAACAATAATCAACATGAGCTAATTACTACACCTGAGGTCCTGTACACACGATCAGTCCAAACTGATGAAAACGGACTGAAGTTCAGTTTCATCAGTCCAAACCGACCGTGTGTACACCCCATCAGTCTGTTGTCCTTCAGTCCAAAAATATAAAACCTGCTTTAAAATTGGACCGATGGACACCTACCGATTGGTCAAAACCGATGGTTAGTACGCAAAACCATCGGTTCAAAGCCCGCGCATGCTCAGAATCAAGTCGACGCATGCTTGGAAGCATTGATCTTCATTTTTTTCTGCACGTCGGTGTGTTTTACGTCACCATGTTCTGAAATGATCGGTTTTTGAACTGATGGTGTGTATGAACCATCAGACCATCAGACCATCAGTCTGTGAACTGATGAAACTGAACTTCAGTCCGTTTTCATCAGTTTGGACTGATCGTGTGTACAGGGCCTAAGAAGTCACATTCCTTTATCAATAGAATGCAAACAAAACACCATCACACAATGAGTTCCCCTCAATATACATCTTTAGACAGACTCTCCGACAGAAAGATATTCACACCTGATCATCAATAGGCTTTAAACCGTGTTATCACACAATGAAATGTCTTTCAGGAGCCAGCCTTACTTAGCATTTCAACAGCCTGTTACACAGAGGAATGAGTCACTGTCCTAGGTCAGGTCAACATAAACCACTTGTAATATTTCAGTATATCCTGCAAACATGAATTATGATTTATTAGCCACCCTATGCCCAAAAGGGGTACAGGGTGATCTTAGACCCAAGAGTCCTTAGTGCTGCTAGCACAGGAGTATCCCCCATCCCTCAAAAGTCTGAGTCTGTCACACGGAGGTCTAAGTACATTGCCACCCAGTACTGGTCCTTGCCCTTTATGCTTTTTATACAGGATCCCTCTTAAAACACCGGAGCATGAAGGCCCCCATTTGCACTGAACTGGAAGCTATTTACCGGCCTGGCTCCTGCTCATCATCCAGTATAATGTCGTCTCGTTCTCCTCCCCCCATCCACGGACAACACCAGGGATCCCAGAAAGGTTTAAAGCATGCTCTTCTTGTTCCTCCTCCTCTGCCACGGCACCATCCTCCTCTGACTGCTCTTCAGACTCCCTTTGTTGACTTTTCTCAGATGGAGTAGCCCCCCTGGGAATTCATCCAGCATTGTGACTTCCTCAACTTCCTGCTCCTGCTCCTCGACGGCTTGATCAATGACACAACACAATGCACACTCCAGAAAGAAGGCATAAGGTACGATGTCACTGATTGCACCCTGGCTGTAACTGACCAGTTTGGTGATCTCATCAAATGGCCACAGAAATATGCATGAGTCGCGCATGAGCAGCCACTGGTGCGGTGCAAAAAAAACCAAGCTCCCAGAACCTGACCTGCCGCAGAGTTCGTACAGGTAGTCGTTAACTGCACGTTTCTGCTGGCACAGCCTATTAAGCACAGGGCCGGCGCTACCACTAGGCGGATTAGGCAGCCGCCTAGAGCGCACAGCTGTGTGGAGCGCTCAGCCGCTGGTTATTCTATCCCCGCACGCACTGTACAGAGCTTGCAACTATCTCTAGCAGGCAGCTCTGACATGTGTTAAATAGAGCCGCGCCCGCCGCCCCCCCCCCCCCCCCCCGCGCGAGTGGTGCTCTCTGCACTCTGACATGTGTCCTGTCCAGCAGCTATGCAGTTCCTCCAGGAGAGCGTCCTCCGCTCTGGTGTGTCCAGAAATTCCTCATCTCCGCTCTGAGATCACAATGTCACATGATCTCCACATTTCTCCCGCCCCTCATGTTCCTCTGTCCAATCCATTATGTCCATTATATCTGCCCGGAGCAGCTACAGACTTCTCCCGTGTCCCTTCTCTGCTGTGCACTCGTCTGTGTGAAGGGGAGGAGGGGAGGTGGCGGGAAGATCCAAAACAAGCAGCCACCCGAAACACTGCTGCTGAATGATGAACCAGTGAGACTATTCTGGTAAGTGAATGAGATCTTTCACTTACCAGACTCTGCTTCCTTCTCTGACTGTCTCTGATAGCCCCCCTCCCGATAGCCCCGCCCCCTCCGATAGCCCCGCCCCCCCTCCGATAGCCTCCCCTCTCTGATAGCCCCCCCTCTCTGTCTCTGATAGCCCCCCCTCTGATAGCCCCCTCTCTGTCTCTGATAGCCCCCCCTCTCTGTCTCTGATAGCCCCCCCCCTCTCTGTCTCTGATAGCCCCCCTCTCTGTCTCTGATAGCCCCCCCTCTCTGTCTCTGACAGCCCCCCCTCTCTCTCTCTCTTTGACAGCGCTCTCTCTCTCTGACAGCCCCCCCTCTCTCTCTCTGACAGCCCCCCCTCTCTCTCTCTCTGACAGCCCCCCTCTCTCTCTCTGACAGCCCCCTCTCTCTCTTTGACAGCGCTCTCTCTCTCTGACAGCCCCCCTCTCTCTGTCCCCGCTCTCGGACAGCGCCCTCTCTCTCTCTCTCTCTCTCTACCCTCCCTATCTCTGACAGCCCCCCTTTCTCTCTCTCCCCCTCTCTCTGACAGCCCCCCCTCTCTCTGTCCCCTCTGTCTGACAGCGCCCTCTCTCTCTCTCTGCCCTCTCTATCTCTGACAGCCCCCCTTTCTCTCTCTCCCCTCTCTCTGACAGCCCCCTCTCTCTGTCCCCTCTCTCTGACAGCACCCTCTCTCTCTCTGCCCTCTATCTCTGACAGCCCCCCTTTCTCTCTCTCCCCTCTCTCTCTGACAGCCCCCCTCTCTCTCCTCTCTCTGACAGCCCCCTCTCTCTCTCTCTCTCTCTCTCTCTCTGACAGCCCCCCTCTCTCTCTCTCTGACAGCCCCCTTCTCTCTCTCTGACAGTCCCTCTCTCTCTCTCTTTCTCTCTCTCTCTGACAGCCCCCTTCTCTCTCTCTCTCTCCCTCCCTGACAGTTTCTCTCTCTCCCTCCCTGACAGTCTCTCTCTCTCTCTCTCTCTCTCTCTCTCTCACAGCCCCCTTCTCTCTCTCTCTTTCTCTCACAGCCCCCTTCACTCTCCCTTTCTCTCACAGCCCCCTTCACTCTCTCTTTCTCTCACAGCCCCCTTCACTCTCTCTTTCTCTCACAGCCCTCTTCACTCTCTCACTCCCTCCCTGACAGTCTCTATCTCTCTCTCACAGCTCCCTTCTCTCTCTCTTTCTCTCACAACCCCCTTCACTCTCTCTCTCCCTCCCTGACAGTTTCTCTCTCTCCCTCCCTGACAGTCTCTCTCTCTCTCACAGCCCCCTCTCTCTCTCTCCTCTCTCTCTCTGACAGCCCCCCTCTCTCTCGCTCTTTCTGACAGCCCCCTTCTCTCTCTCTCTCTCTCTCTCTCTCTCTCTGACAGTCCCCTCTCTCTCTCTCTCTCACTCTCTCTCTCTCTCTGACAGCCCCCTTCTCTCTCTCTCTCCCTCCCTGACAGTTTCTCTCTCTCCCTCCCTGACAGCCTCTCTCTCTCTCACACAGCCCCCTTCTCTCTCTTTTTCTCTCACAGCCCCCTTCACTCTCTCTTTCTCTCACAGCCCCCTTCACTCTCTTTTTCTCTCACAGCCCCCTTCACTCTCTCTTTCTCTCACAGCCCCCTTCACTCTCTCTTTCTCTCACAGCCCCCTTCACTTTCTCTTTCTCTCACAGCCCCCTTCACTCTCTCTCCCTCCCTGACAGTCTCTCTCTCTCTCACAGCCCCCTTCTCTCTCTTTCTCTCACAACCCCCTTCACTCTCTCTCTCCCTCCCTGACAGTTTCTCTCTCTCCCTCCCTGACAGTCTCTCTCTCTCACAGCCCCCTTCTCTCTCTCTTTCTCTCACAGCCCCCTTCACTCTTTCTCTCACAGCCCCCTTCACTCTCTCTTTCTCTCACAGCCCCCTTCACTCTCTCACTCCCTCCCTGACAGTTTCTCTCTCTCCCTCCCTGACAGTCTCTCTCTCTCTCTCTCTCTCTCACAGCCCCCTTCTCTCTCTCTCACAGCCCCCTTTTCTCTCTCACAGCCCCCTTCTCTCTCTCTCTCTCTCCCTGACAGCCCCTTTCACTCTCTTTCCTTGTCAGCACTGGAAGTAGCTTTACTCCAGTCTGTTTATCTCTTGCTTTAACTCCTTCCTTACCATCATATGCCTATATATTGATGTATAACAGAATTAATTGATTAGCGTTATCCTCTTAAAGTGGTATTAAAGCAAAATATTTAATTTACTGCAGATTACCAATTTAAAGATGGGTGGCTGCATTAGTTTTTTGTTTTATGTTCACCTGGTGATCCTGCTAGTAAGTCTTATGTATTTCAAAAGAACGAGCTGTCTTGCAGATGTAGCAGTTAGAGGGTTAAATCAAACCATTTAACACTGGCAAAGGGGGTGGAGTCAGGGGCGGACCCAGTGGGGGCGGCAAAATTAGGTTTCGCCTAGGGTGTCAAAAATCCTTGCACCGGCCCTGATTAAGCATATACAAGGTTGAGTTCCATCGCATCCGGCAGTCACAAATAAGACGTCTGACGGGCAGGTTGTGACGCCGCTGAATGTCAGCAAGGCGAGCCATGGCCATGTAAGATCTTCTGAAATGGGCCGAGATTTTTCTGGCCTGCCGCAAGACGTCCTGGAGGCCAGGGTATTTGGCAACGAATCACTGCACGACCAAGTTCAGGACGTGTGCCATGCATGGCACATGTGTCATTTTGCCCTGTTTCAGTGCGCTCAGCAGATTGGCACCGTTGTCGCACACCACTTTGCCAACTGTCAAATTGAGTGGTGTTAGCCACTGATCTGCCTGTGAACACAAAGCTGAAAGGAGTGGAAGACCAGTGTGGCTCTTGTCTTCAAGGCACAACAGACGCAGCACAGCATGGCAACGTCTCACCTGGCATGTCGAATGGGTTCTGGGGATCTTGGGCGGCCCAGCGGAAGAGACGGTAGCATCAGAAAATGAGGAGTCAGCTGAGGAGGAGAGGAAGGATGGAGTAGGAGGAGGAGAAGAAGAGGCAGGCCTGCATGAAATCCATGGCGGTAAAACCAAATCTACTTGGGTGCCACGGGTTACATGCTTGATGGCCGTCAGAAGGTTCACCCAGTGGGCAGTGAAAGTTATATATCTTCCCTGCCTGTGTTTGCTAGACCACGTGTCTGTGGTCAGATGTATCTTGGCACCGACACTGTGTGCCAGAGATACATTCACTTGGCCATATAGCTCTGGAATGCCCTTCTGTGAGAAATATTTCCTTTCTGGGACCTTCCATTGTGGTGTTCCAATGGCCACAAATTTTTGAAAGGCCTCTGACTCCACCAGTTTATATGGCAGTAGTGTCATGGATATGCAATAAAATCTGGCAGCCTACCTGTCTCCATGTGTTCATTAGAGGCCTGACTCTCTTCCTGGCTGTCTTTTATCACCTTCCTCCCTGTATGGCTCCACCCCAGGCCATCCCAGGAAGTATATATTAGCCACTGCACTGCTAATCTGCTTTGCTGTTTGTAACAGAATGACCGGTGATACTCTGAGACTTTTGAAGGATGCGGGTCATCCTATGTCCCTTAGGGGCATAAGATGACTAAGAAATGATATCATAAATTACATGAGATGGGACATTACTGATAATTCATGTACTGCAGGATAACTTGAAATATTACAAGTTGTTGGTTTATTCTTAACCCAACAGGTCAATAGAGTGTTCTCATTCAATGTGTAACATAGAATGTTGAGATGCTAATTAAGTCTGCCTGGCTGTAGTGATTGCATTCTGTTGTCTATTGTACTAATTAAGTCTGATTCTAAGATATTTCATTGTGTATGCTAATGACACTGTTTTGTGTGAAAATACTATTGATGATAGATGTATTGTGAGTTAGCAGTCTAAAGCTCAGACGTCTCTTTTCAGGTGTAGTGTATTAGCATTTAAATTACGTCTACAAAGGAATGTGCATTATGTAGCAGTGAATAGATTATTGCGGAGTCTGGACATCTGGGGAATGACTAATAATTAACTCATCTGAATGTCATTGTCTAAGAGAGTGTGTATTAAAGTTCCTTGTGTAAGGTGGTGGGTGGAGTTGATTCATTGTTTACTTGGTTTCTGAAACTGTATATACCCAGCTGAGTGTACCATTAAAGTATTCATTCATTTTGGAACCAGAACCAGAGCTTGTGTCTCGGTTATTCTGGGAAATGGAATGGGTCGTGTCTGCTGGAAGTCGGAGTGTCGGATAAGCTGTCATGGGTTGGTGGAATGGGAAATCGTGAACGGTGTTATCCCTTGTCCCATTTGGGGTTCCTTTACATTGTTCAACCTTGTTGTTAGTTTAAGTTCCTGTCTGCAGTGTGCTACGTTTACCTTCCTGTGTACCGATTTTGGCTCGCCCTGACTTCTCCTGTCTGCCTTGTGACCCTGACCTTTTGCCTGTCACTCGGTTAAACTTGTCTGCCTATTGCCCTGACCTCGGCTTACCCATCACTATCACTTGTCCTGGTTGATGCTTCCCCTCTCTCCCTGCGGAGCGTGACCTAGGGGATCCCAGGGGTTGTGACCTGGATCCAGCTGCAGCGAAGGCCATCCTCACCACTAGAGGCTCTGGTGTACACAAAGCTGGGTCTTAGACTCCGCGCCCTGGGCAATCTTGGGCTCACACTTCCTCTCTGATTGCAGCAGTCGGCTATAAGGTTCACTACCCTGTGGTGCATCCCTGACCCCAACGGGGGGGGAAGTTGTTACCTGGCCAGAGGTGACGTGACAGTTTGAACAGCCATGAACCCGGCCGACGTGCCGTGCCCGGCAGACAATCCATTACAGGGCATTGTTCGCAGACTCGAGATGCATGAAGCTAATCAGACTCAGGTGATGTGTTTCTTACAGGATCTGGCTTCCCGCTTTAATCAACTTCAGACCTCTTTGGGAACCCCGGATCAGCAACTCCAAGTACAACCAGTGGCTGCGCCTATCGCACCAGTCGCAGAGTCACATTCACTACAACTGCCAGCTCCGTCCTGTTTTTCTGGAGACTCTAAATCCTGCAGGGGATTCCTTAGCCAATGCACTATTCATTTTGAGCTCCCTCCTGCCCCAACACTTTCTGTCTGATCGGGATAAGATAGTGTAACGGGCGGGAGGGCCCATGGCACCCAGAGGCTCTTGAAGGGTGTGGGGTACTCCTGTTTCAGCTTCACCAATGAAGCTTGTGACAAGGGTCATCCTATGTCCACTAGGGGCATAGGATGACTGAGAAATGATATCTCGGATTACATGAGATGGGACAATAATGATAATTCACAATGTATTGCAGGATATCTTGAAATATTACAGGTGGTTGATTCTGAATCCAACAGGTCAATAGGAGAGTGATTCATTCAATGTGGAACATAGACTGTTAAGGGGGTAATTAAGTCTGCTACTGTCATGTAAACTAACCCTAGTCTGGCTTCTAAAGACCTTTTCATTGTGTGATGCTAATTGACACTGTATTGTGTGAATTTCTATTGATGATAAATGTGTTATGTGAATTAGCACAGTCTAAAAGGTCAGATGTCTGAATTGCCAGCTGTAGTTAATTAGAATTGGAGTCAGAATGTCTGACTAAAGGAATGTGTATTGTATAGCAGGTGAAAAGAGCTTATCTCGGAGTCACGTTGTCTGTGTAAATGGTTAGTAATTAGCTCATGTAGATTATATTGGTGCCAGAAACTCTGACTAAAAATGTATCTATTGTGTAATGTTGTGGGTGGAGTTGATTTGTTGTTCACTCTTGGTTACTGACTGTATAAAAAGAGCCTGAGTTTACCATTAAATCGTCTATCCGTTTGGAACAAGAGACAGAGCAGTGTGTCTCGTTTTTGGGGAATTCTTATGGGTCCTGTTCGCCGGATTGTGGAGTGTCGGTAAGCTGTCTTGGGTTGGTGGAATGGAATATCGTAAACGGCGTTAACCCCTGACCGTAACAGATATCCTATATCATTTCCCTCCTCTCCGATGAAGATTTAGCCTGGGCAGTCCCTCTGGAAGGAATCGAATGATCCAGTGGTTTCTAGCCTGTCTGTTTTCTTGAAACTTTTTCGGAATATCTTCGAAGTACCGGCTCGTGTCTCTTCAGCGGCCAGCGCTCTTTTACGTTTCCGTCAAGAATCCCGTTTAGTGGGACAATATGCTCTTCAGTTCCGTATCCTCTCAGCTGAGTTGAGCTGGAACAATGAGGCCTTAGTTGCAACCTTTTTGCATGGCCTTTTGATAGAGTGAAGGATGAATTAGCAGGAAGAACCATCCCCACTGATCTGGACGGAGTGATCTCCTTGTGTAATCAGATCGATATTCGCTTTCAGGAAAGGACCCTAGAAAGGTGACGCCAGCATTCCTTGGTCCTTAGTCAGCCTCAGCGCCCCACTCTTCGACCCGTGGAGCATCTCCTGCCAGCTGATGAACCCATGCAGCTGTGACCAGAGGTGTATTTAGGTTTTGTGCTGCCCTAGGCCTGACTAAACTCCCGCACCCCCTAATTTAAATATGACCCACCCCTTCCTGTCACGGCCATACCCTGTATTGTTAAAGACCCGCCCTGAAATTTTCGAGTGAGGACACTAGTTCTGAGGGCCTGGGGGGGGGGCAATGGATTCCCTTAATTTACTTAGATTTCCTCTTACTTCCTGGTTGTCCATAGAGCAGGAAGTGAAGGGAAATCTTCGCAATGGGACAGGGATGGTAAAAGTGTTGCCTATAGTTCTACTTTAAGTAGATGGTGCAGCAGAAACATAGAGCACAGTGAGGAAGCTTTGTGGTCCAGGATGACAAAACAGTCAAAATTGAAAGCGCTCCAACAGCAGATAGATAGAGAGGGCAGATATGTTTTTTTATTGTGTAAAATTAATGGTCTGTTGTGTATCATTGCTTCAATGTATATTCCTCCACCATTCACGGCGGCACCACTTAGGAATTTGGCGCAATTTATGGCGCTATCCCCAGACGTTCCGGTACTAGTACTAGGTGATTTCAACAACACACTTGATAGAAACCTGGACAGAATATCTCTCTCATCTAGAGGAATAGGGCAGAGGGCTAATAAAACTGCGTTTGCTTCACTGCTTTCGGAAATAGGTCTTCATGATGTCTGGCGAGAGAGACATGTAGATGAGAGATGCTATTCATGCTACTCTGCCACACACAATGGACTCTCTCGCATTGATTTAGGGCTGGGGAATGATCTATTAACGCACCGGGTAATGGACTCGGCCTATGAGCCTCGTCTATTATCCGATCATTCGCCATTTTGGGTAAAACTTAATATTAATATGACACCGGATCATATGCCATGGAAAATGAACCCATATTGGCTGACCCTGTTGCCATCCACGGACGGTACAGGGGAAGCTATAAGGGAGTTTTATCACTTTAATATGGGGTCCGCCAGTGCAGTGATCGTATGGGATGCACTCAAAGCATTTCTGAGGGGCTGCCTGATAAAAGAGATCTCGAGTATTAAAGCCCGATCTAAGGAATGGGAAAAAAGGATACGAGATGAACTGAAAGCTAGGGAACAAGCCCTGATCGCAGACCCCTCTCAAGGTAGGCATGATTCTTGGAAGGAAGTACAAACCCTTTATAATACTGTTTTATTAACGACAGCAGAGAAGAGCAGATACTTTCAACAACAAAGTTATTTTGAGGAAGGGGAAAATACGGGACGTCTACTTGCCCTTATAGTAAGGGGACAACAGGAATCCTCAAATATTACAGCAATAAAGGCGAATACAGGGGAGATGAATATCACAGGGCCTGATATCCTGAAGGTTTTTCAAAATTACTATGAGGACTTATATTCTTCTAAAGCCAGGTATAATACATCAGAAATGACTGATTTCTTGCAATCATGCACTTTTCCACAATTATCCGAAGTAGATAGGGAAATGCTAAACTTACCTATAACCATGTTAGAGTTGAAGAACGCCCTGCATGAGGCTGCGTTACACAAGTCCCCAGGCCCTGATGGTATACCGGCAGAGGTGTACTCTCAGTATGAAGAGACACTTCTGCCACCCTTGTTACAGACCTTGCAGGAGGTAACCGAAACAGGCACCCTACCAGAGAGCATGCAGGAAGCTATAATTATAGTCATATTAAAGCCAGGAAAGGATAAATTGTTGCCCGATTCATATCGCCCAATATCTCTGCTAAACGCAGATGTCAAGATATTGGCCAAAATACTGGCTTCAAGGCTATCGCGAGTGATAGGAAAACTGATACATAGGGATCAATGTGGCTTTATACCATCTCGTTCTACTGCGGATAATATACGGCGACTTTATCTGAATCTACAGATGCCGGTGGACAACCCGGGTGGTAGGGCCATTCTTTCACTGGATGCTGCCAAAGCATTCGACAGTGTGGAGTGGCCCTACCTCGTGGAAGTATTGGCAAGATTTGGAATGGGAGACAGGTTTATAAAATGGGTGAAGGTGCTGTATTCTGACCCCCGAGCTAGACTCCGCATTAACAATAGTTTTTCATCTGTATTCAAGCTCCATAGAGGGACTCGGCAAGGGTGCCCACTGTCCCCATTGTTGTTTGCTTTGGCGGTTGAACCTCTGGCTATATATGTTCGTAACTCCAGTGAGGTGATGGGATTCCGTAGGGGCCAGAGGGAAGAGAAGATATCACTGTATGCAGATGATGCGCTAATTTATTTGGGCGATTCCTCCGCATCGTTACATGCGGTGATGCAGATCATTGGGAAGTTTGGACGTTTTTCAGGGTTTACTATTAATTGGTCAAAGTCAACCCTGATGCCTATAGATCCAATGGAGGCACCATTGCCACCTGGAGCAGAGCAGATTGTTATAAGCAATAGATTCAAATATTTAGGAGTAGTGATATCGCCAGATCCGGCGGAATACCTGCAGTTAAATCTGGTCCCACTATTGGCTAGACAGAGGGAGAAATGCAACAGCTGGTGCAAACTTCCTCTGTCGGTAGTGGGCCGAGCAAACCTAATTAAAATGATTTGGGCACCACAGCTTCTATACGTTTTTCACAATTCCCCTATGTGGATTACAAATAAATGGTTCAAACAGAGTGAAACATTGATGAGAGCTCTGATATGGAAGAAAAAGGTGGCTAGGATCAGCTTGGCCACCCTTCAGTACAGTAAGGATAGGGGTGGCCTTGCAGTTCCACACCCCAAAACATATTTTTTGGCTGCTCAGATCCAACATTTAGCGGGATGGGGACGAGAAAAAAACGAGGACTCTATTTGTAATATGGTAACAAGTTGCGATCCTGCATTAGTGGCAGCATCACACCTGGAAATGGACCTCCCTAGTATACCACGCTCAGCCCCGTCAGGTATTTTACTCAAAAGGGTATGGGGAGAGGTCAGGAAAGCTTTGGGAGTATGGGGGCCGTTGCCCCTTACCCCGATATGGAATAACCCAAGGTACCCGGAAATACAAGATCTAAAGGGATTTATTATGTGGAAAACGAAAGGGATACAATATTTCAAGCAGCTGTATGAAGGAGAGGTATTGAAGACATATGAGCAGCTGTGTCAAGAATTCCAGTTAGAATCAAAGGGATTCTACCAATACCTCCAACTCCGGCACGCGTTACAGGCACAACACAAAATACAATCTCTAATAATATCGGAAGTTCCCCTAATTAAGACAGTACTCGGAGTAGAGGATCGGAAAGGGCTAATATCTAAAATATATAGGGAAATAATATCTAAGGCACAGGACTATACAGCCTTAAAATGCCGTAGTAAATGGGCTGAAGACGTAGGGAATATAGACGAAAGTCTTTGGAAAAGGGCCGTAGAATGTATACCAGTAGTATCGATATCAGCATCCCACAGACTATCGCAGCTGTTTATACTGCACCGGGCATATAGAACGCCAGAGCAGATATATAGATGGGGCGGAAGAGATTCCCCGCTATGCCCGAAGTGCAAAATACATCAGGGTGACTTTATTCATCTGATCTGGAGATGTCCAAAACTGCACCGGTATTGGGAGGAGATCTCTCAGCACATAAGTAGACTTGCACGGATATCCATCCCATTGAATCCTCTGATATATATACTGGGGGCCATAGAGATGGAAACACTCCCAACTGGAATGTACATAATGTTAACTAGGATATTATACCTAGCAAGAAAACTCATAGCACGATACTGGATGGCACCAGAGGTCCCAACGGGAAGGCAGTGGGTTTTACTAGTGAACTCTCTACTCCATAGAGAAAGATTAACATATAGCCGGAGGGGGGACACCGGGAAATTCAATCAAATATGGCAAACCTGGCTATGCGATGATAGACTCTCGCCTCCACAGTCGATAAGGGAAGGACTTAGGAGATAAATATTAGGATTGAAGAAGGGTAGGGTAAGGAAATGAGAATATAAATGAGGTAAAATCAAATACTTATGAGTATGATTAGGTGGTGCGGGAAGGGTAGGGACGGGAGGGGGTGGGTGGTATATGAAAATACACACAAAATAAAAGCACAATAATATATAAAAGGGGTATAGATAAGAGTGCAAGTTTGGAAATAAGAGTTTAACACATATTTTTACTTATTTAATATGTATTGCATTTTTGTACTTGAATATGTGCACAATATGTAAGATAATATCATGCGTTGAATAATAAAAATTATTTATAAAAAAAAAAAAAAAAAAATTGAAAGCGCCCCCTCCCCCCACAGTTGCGGAATGCCGGCCGCCCGCATACTAGAAGCAGCGCGGCCGCTTTATTGGGGCGCTAGACTAATTTTCCTAACAGTGTAGCGCAAGCCGGCGGGGACTCTTTTCATGCTGCCCCCCTGCAAAGTGCTGCCCTAGGCCTGGGCCTTGTTGGCCTAGGCCAGGATACCAGGGGAGAGAGCCGCCTCTGGACACAGAAAAGGAGAGGAGGAGGAGGGAGGGAGGGGAGCACTGTGGTGCTTCAGTGCCCCCACCTTCGTGGCGCCTGAGTGCACTGCACCTCACGCACCTGCCTAGGATCAGCCCTGCAGCTGGGTCGGACCAGGCTATCTCCCGAGGTATGTGCTAAGCGCAGAACTCTGGGCCTGTGTCTCTACTGTGGGGGCAAAGGTCACTTTTGTGACACTTGCTCTCTTCGCTTGGGTTCAATATATCTGGAAGGTGGAGTATTGGATCCATAAATATCACCTTCGCCTTCTAGTCTTCTTCTTTCTGTGTCCCTTGGAGCTTCTTCTCATTCGGTCTCGGCATATCTGGATTCCAGAGCCGCTGGCAATTTCATGGACTGGGAAATCACATCGTCCATGAAACTTACCCTCTTGCCCCTTACCACGCCATTGGTGGTCTTGGCGATTGATGGCACTGTTCTCCCAAGGGGGTCCTATTCGCTTCCAGACACTCCCTGTTAAGATGTCAGTAGGGACACTTCACCAGGAGTGGATATCCTCCCTTATCCTACCTAAGGCCTCAGCTCCTATCGTTTTGGGTCTTCCTTGGTTAAGGCTCCATTTTCCACACATTGACTGGACTGCCAGACAGATCGTGGCTTGGGGTCCCTCTGGTTCCACATCCTGCCTACCCAAGGTTGCCCCAAAAGAGAAACTTGCTGTTGCCACTAGGGATGAGCTTCGAGTTCGAGTCACACTCATGTTCGACTTGAACATTGCCTGTTCGGCGAACAACGAACAATTAAGGGTGTTCGCAGCAAATTCGAAAAGCCGTGGAACACCCTGTTAAAGTCTATGGGAGAAATCTAATGTACAAATTTTAAAGGCTAATCTGCAAGTTATTGTCCTAAAAAGTGTTTGGGTACCCGGGTCCTGCCCCAGGGGGAGTGATTGGGGACCCGGGTCCTGCCCCAGGGGAGTGTTTGGGGACCCGGGTCCTGCCCCAGGGGAGTGTTTGGGGACCCGGGTCCTGTCCCAGGGGAGTGTTTGGGGACCCGGGTCCTGCCCCAGGGGGAGTGATTGGGGACCCGGGTCCTGCCCCAGGGGAGTGTTTGGGGACCCGGGTCCTGCCCCAGGGGAGTGTTTGGGGACCCGGGTCCTGTCCCAGGGGAGTGTTTGGGGACCCGGGTCCTGCCCCAGGGGGAGTGATTGGGGACCCGGGTCCTGCCCCAGGGGAGTGTTTGGGGACCCGGGTCCTGTCCCAGGGGAGTGTTTGGGGACCCGGGTCCTGCCCCAGGGGAGTGTTTGGGGACCCAGGTCCTGCCCCAGGGGAATGTTTGGGGACCCGGGTCCTGCCCCAGGGGAGTGTTTGGGGACCCAGGTCCTGCCCCAGGGGAATGTTTGGGGACCCGGGTCCTGCCCCAGGGGAGTGTTTGGGGACCTGGGTCCTGCCCCAGGGGAATGTTTGGGGACCCGGGTCCTGCCCCAGGGGAATGTTTGGGGACCCAGGTCCTGCCCCAGGGGAGTGTTTGGGGACCCGGGTCCTGCCCCAGGGGAGTGTTTGGGGACCCGGGTCCTGCCCCAGGGGAATGTTTGGGGACCCAGGTCCTGCCCCAGGGGAGTGTTTGGGGACCCGGGTCCTGCCCCAGGGGAGTGTTTGGGGACCCCGGTCCTGCCCCAGGGGAATGTTTGGGGACCCGGGTCCTGCCCCAGGGGAGTGTTTGGGGACCCCGGTCCTGCCCCAGGGGAATGTTTGGGGACCCGGGTCCTGCCCCAGGGGACATGTATAATTTTAAAAAAACGGCAGTTTTTTCGGGAGCAGTGAATTTAATAATGCTAAAAGTGAAATATTACTTTACATTTTGTACCTGGGGGGGGTGTAAAGTCAGCATGTAAAGTAGTGCATGTTTCCCGTACATAGAACTGTCCCTGCACAAAGTGTCATTTCTGAAAGAAAAAAAGTCATTTAAACCGGCTTTGCGGCTATAATGAATTGTCTGGTCTGGCAATTCAGAGAGGATTCATTCATTAAAAAAAGCGTGGGGGTCCCCCCAAATTCCATTACCAGGCCCTTCAAGTCTGGTATGGATATTAAGGGGAACCCCGCTGTCAATTAAAAAAAATGACGTGGGGTTCCCCCCAAATATCCATACCAGACCCTTCAGGACTGATGTGGATTTTAAGGGGAACTCCACCCCAATTTTTTTTAAAAAAAATGGCATTGAATTCCCCCAAAAATCCACACCAGACCCCTTATCCGAGCACGTTAACCTGGCCGGCCACAGAAAAGAGGGGGGGACAGAGTGCGGCCCCCCTCTCCTGAACCGCACCGGGCCACATGCCCTCAACATGGGGAGGATGTCCCCATGTTGATGGGGACAAGGGCCTCATCCCCACAACCCTGGCTGGTGGTTGTGGGGGTCTACGGGTGGGGGGCTTATCAGAATCTGGAAGACCCCTTTAACAATGGGGACCCCCAGATCCTGCCCCCCCATGTGAATTGGTAATGGGGTACATTGTACGCTTACCATTTCACGAAGGAAGTGTAAATAGTTTAAAAAAAAACACACACCGTAGAAAAAATTCCTTTATTAATAAAAAAACAATCCAGCAGTGGTAATCCACTCTCGATGCGGCTCCCCCCTCCAACGTTGTCTTCTATCCAGTGATGGGTGATCTCTCCAGTGATGGGTGATCTCTCCATTTACGGGTGATCTCTCCAGTGACGGGTGATCTCTCCAGTGACGGGTGATCTCTCCAGTGATGGGTGATCTCTCCAGTGACGGGTGATCTCTCCAGTGACGGGTGATCTCTCCAGCGACGGGTGATCTCTCCAGTGATGGGTGATCTCTCCAGTGATGGGTGATCTCTCCATTTACGGGTGATCTCTCCAGTGACGGGTGATCTCTCCAGTGACGGGTGATCTCTCCAGTGATGGGTGATCTCTCCAGTGACGGGTGATCTCTCCAGTGACGGGTGATCTCTCCAGCGACGGGTGATCTCTCCAGTGATGGGTGATCTCTCCAGTGACGGGTGATCTCTCCAGCAACGGGTGATCTCTCCAGTGATGGGTGATCTCTCCAGTGATGGGTGATCTCTCCAGTGATGGGTGATCTCTCCAGTGACGGGTGATCTCTCCAGTGACGGGTGATCTCTCCAGTGACGGGTGATCTCTCCAGTGACGGGTGATCTCTCCAGGGACGGGTGATCTCTCCAGCGACGGGTGATCTCTCCAGCGACGGGTGATCTCTCCAGCGACGGGTGATCTCTCCAGCGACGGGTGATCTCTCCAGTGATGGGTGATCTCTCCAGTGATGGGTGATCTTTCCAGTGATGGGTGATCTCTCCAGTGACGGGTGATCTCTCCAGTGACGGGTGATCTCTCCAGCGACGGGTGATCTCTCCAGCGATGGGTGATCTCTCCAGTGATGGGTGATCTCTCCAGTGATGGGTGATCTCTCCAGTGACGGGTGATCTCTCCAGCGACGGGTGATCTCTCCAGTGATGGGTGATCTCTCCAGCGACGGGTGATCTCTCCAGTGATGGGTGATCTCTCCAGCGACGGGCGATCTCTCCAGTGACGGGTGATCTCTCCAGTGATGGGTGATCTCTCCAGTGATGGGTGATCTCTCCAGTGATGGGTGATCTCTCCATTGACGGGTGATCTCTCCAGTGACGGGTGATCTCTCCAGTGACGGGTGATCTCTCCAGTGACGGGTGATCTCTCCAGTGACGGGTGATCTCTCCAGCAACGGGTGATCTCTCCAGTGACAGGTGATCTCTCCAGCGACGGGTGATCTCTCCAGCAACGGGTGATCTCTCCAGCGACGGGTGATCTCTCCAGTGATGGGTGATCTCTCCAGTGACGGGTGATCTCTCCAGCAACGGGTGATCTCTCCAGTGATGGGTGATCTCTCCAGTGATGGGTGATCTCTCCAGTGATGGGTGATCTCTCCAGTGACGGGTGATCTCTCCAGTGACGGGTGATCTCTCCAGTGACGGGTGATCTCTCCAGTGACGGGTGATCTCTCCAGCGACGGGTGATCTCTCCAGCGACGGGTGATCTCTCCAGCGACGGGTGATCTCTCCAGCGACGGGTGATCTCTCCAGTGATGGGTGATCTCTCCAGTGATGGGTGATCTTTCCAGTGATGGGTGATCTCTCCAGTGACGGGTGATCTCTCCAGTGACGGGTGATCTCTCCAGCGACGGGTGATCTCTCCAGCGATGGGTGATCTCTCCAGTGATGGGTGATCTCTCCAGTGATGGGTGATCTCTCCAGTGACGGGTGATCTCTCCAGCGACGGGTGATCTCTCCAGTGATGGGTGATCTCTCCAGCGACGGGTGATCTCTCCAGTGATGGGTGATCTCTCCAGCGACGGGCGATCTCTCCAGTGACGGGTGATCTCTCCAGTGATGGGTGATCTCTCCAGTGATGGGTGATCTCTCCAGTGATGGGTGATCTCTCCATTGACGGGTGATCTCTCCAGTGACGGGTGATCTCTCCAGTGACGGGTGATCTCTCCAGTGACGGGTGATCTCTCCAGTGACGGGTGATCTCTCCAGCAACGGGTGATCTCTCCAGTGACAGGTGATCTCTCCAGCGACGGGTGATCTCTCCAGCAACGGGTGATCTCTCCAGCGACGGGTGATCTCTCCAGTGACGGGTGATCTCTCCAGCAACGGGTGATCTCTCCAGTGACAGGTGATCTCTCCAGTGACGGGTGATCTCTCCAGCAACGGGTGATCTCTCCAGTGATGGGTGGATGTGTGTAAACACAACATCTCCCCGTTCTGCCTAGTGACATGTCACTGATCGTCTGTTCCCTGTCATGGGGAGCAGTGATCAGTGACGTATGTCCCAGCAAACCACGCCCCCTAACAGTTAGAATCACTCCCTAGGTCACACTTAACACCTTCAGCGTCCACTACAGGTTAACCCCTTCACTGCCAGTGTCATTTTTTACAGTAATCAGTGCAATTTTAGAGCACTTTTCGCTGTAAAAAAATGACAATGGTCCCAAAATAGCACCAAAAGTGTCCGCCATAATGTCGCAGTCACAATAAAAATCGCTGATCGCCGCCATTACTAGTAAAAATTTTTTTTTAATAAAAATGCCATAAAACTATACCCTATTTTGTAAACGCTATAACTTTTGCGCAAACCAATCGATAAACGATTATTGCGATTTTGTAGAAGAATACGTATCGGCCTAAACTTATTGGGGATATTTATTACAGCAAAAAGTAAAAAATATTAGATTTTTTTCAAAATTGGTCCGCCTCCTCAGTGCCACCTCATCAGTGCAGCCTAATCAGTGCCGCTTCATCAGAGCTGCCTCCTCAGTGCCACCTCATCAGTGACGCTTCATCAGTGCCGCCTCATCAGTGCCGCTTCATCAGTGCCTCCTCATCAGTGCCGCCTCATCAGTGCCACTTCATCAGAGCTGCCTCATCAGTGCCGCCTCATCAGTACCGCTTCATCAGTGCCGCCTCATCAGTGCCCTCCAGTGAAGAAGAAAAAGTACCTGTTTGTAAAATGTTATAACAAACTATGACATTTATTTTTTCCACATTTTTGCTATTTTTTTTGGTTTGTTTAGCAAAAAATAAAACCCCCAGAGGTGATCAAATACCCCCGAAAAAGAAATCTCTATTTGTGGGAATAAAATGATAACAATGTCCTGTGTGTACAGTGTTGTATAACCGCGTAAGTGTCATTCAAAGTGTGAGATTACTGAAAATTGGCCTGGGCAGGAAGGGGGTGAAAGCATCCGGTAGGTAAGCGGTTTAGTACAAAATAAGTTCTAGCTGAGTAAACAGGTTTCCGGCAGATATGTAAACACTGATTGCCTCTTGGGGGGGGGGGGGGTGGGGAGGTGAGAACTGAAATGTTTAATGGAAATATTCAATTGTGGGTGCAATACCTAAAAATATCCACCAGGTGGAGGCAGAGCACTGTGATGAGAGGAGGGAGGTTACTGATGGAGTCATGTTGCGGTGTGTAGTAATGACCACCAGGTGGAGGCAGAGCACTGTGATGAGAGGGGGGAGGTTACTGATGGAGTCATGTTGCGGTGTGTAGTAATGACCACCAGGTGGAGGCAGAGCACTGTGATGAGAGGAGGGAGGTTACTGATGGAGTCATGTTGCGGTGTGTAGTAATGACCACCAGGTGGAGGCAGAGCACTGTGATGAGAGGAGGGAGGTTACTGATGGTGTCATGTTGCGGTGTGTAGTAATGACCACCAGGTGGAGGCAGAGCACTGTGATGAGAGGAGGGAGGTTACTGATGGTGTCATGTTGCGGTGTGTAGTAATGTCCACCAGGTGGAGGCAGAGCACTGTGATGAGAGGAGGGAGGTTACTGATGGAGTCATGTTGCGGTGTGTAGTAATGACCACCAGGTGGAGGCAGAGCACTGTGATGAGAGGGGGGAGGTTGCTGATGGAGTCATGTTGCGGTGTGTAGTAATGTCCACCAGGTGGAGGCAGAGCACTGTGATGAGAGGAGGGAGGTTACTGATGGAGTCATGTTGCGGTGTGTAGTAATGACCACCAGGTGGAGGCAGAGCTCTGTGATGAGAGGGGGGAGGATGGTGATGGAGTCATGTTGCGGTGTGTAGTAATGACCACCAGGTGGAGGCAGAGCACTGTGATGAGAGGGGGGAGGATGCTGATGGAGTCATGTTGCGGTGTGTAGTAATGACCACCAGGTGGAGGCAGAGCACTGTGATGAGAGGGGGGAGGTTACTGATGGAGTCATGTTGCGGTGTGTAGTAATGACCACCAGGTGGAGGCAGAGCACTGTGATGAGAGGAGGGAGGTTACTGATGGAGTCATGTTGCGGTGTGTAGTAATGACCACCAGGTGGAGGCAGAGCACTGTGATGAGAGGAGGGAGGTTACTGATGGTGTCATGTTGCGGTGTGTAGTAATGACCACCAGGTGGAGGCAGAGCACTGTGATGAGAGGAGGGAGGTTACTGATGGTGTCATGTTGCGGTGTGTAGTAATGTCCACCAGGTGGAGGCAGAGCACTGTGATGAGAGGAGGGAGGTTACTGATGGAG